>JAVSCE010014312.1:0-37564 GCA_032199065.1 Smutsia gigantea
ACTTCAACACACCACTCACTCAGAGGACAGATCAACCAGACAGAAAATAAGTAAAGACACAGAGGCACTGAACAACACACTAGAACAGATGGACTAACAGACATCTACAGAACTCTACACCCAAAAGCAACAGGATACACATTCTTCTCAAGTGCACATGGAACATTTTCCAGAATAGACCACATACTAGGCCACAAAAAGAACCTCAGTAATTTCAAAAATATTGAAATCCTATCAACCAACTTCTCAGATCACCAAGGTATAAAACTAGAAATAAATTTTAGGAAGAAATCAAAAAGGCTCACAGATACAAGGAGACTTAACAAATTCTCCTAATTAATCAATGGGTTAATGACCAAATCAAAACAGAAATCAAAGAATATATGGAGACTAATGACAGCAACAACACAAAGCCACAACTTCTGTGGGACGCAGCAAAGGCAGTTCTAAGAGGAAAGTATATTGCAATCCAGGCCTATTTAAGAAGGAAGAACATTCCCAAATGAATAGTCTAAAGACACAATTACTGAAATTGGAAAAAGAAGAACAAATGAGGCCCAAAGTCACCAGAAGGAGGGACATAATAAAGATTAGAGAAGAAATAGATAAAATTGAGAAGAATAAAACAATAGAAAAAAATCAATGAAACCAAGAGCTGGTTCTTTGAAAAAATAAACAAAATAGATAAAACCCTAGCCAGACTCATTAAGAGAAAAAGAGAATCTACACACATAAACACAATCAGAAATGAGAAAGGAAAAATCACGATGGACCCCACAGAAATACAAAGAATCATAAGAGAATATTATGAGAATCTATATGCTAACAAGCTGGAAAATATAGAAGAAATGGACAACTTCTTAGAAAAATACAACCTTCCAAGACTGACCACACAAGAAACAGAAAAACTAAACAGACCAATCACCAGCAACGAAATTGAATCGGTAATCAAAAACTACCCAAGAATAAAACCCCCGGACCAGATGGATTCACCTCTGAATTCTACCAGACATATAGAGAAGAAATAACACCCATTCTCCTTAAAGTTTTCCAAAAAATAGAAGAGGAGGGAATACTTCCAAACTCATTCTATGAAGCCAGCATCACTCTAATACCAAAACCGGGCAAAGACCTCACCAAAAAAGAAAATTACAGACCAATATCCCTGATGAACGTGATGCAAAAATACTCAACAAAATATTAGCAAACCGAATTCAAAAATACATCAAGAGGATCATACACCATGATCAAGTGGGATTCATCCCAGGGATGCAAGGATGGTACAACATTCCAAAATCCATCAACATCATCCACCACATCAACAAAAAGAAGAACAAAAACCACATGATCATCTCCATAGATGCTGAAAAAGATTTGACAAAATTCAGCATCCATTCCTGATTAAAACTCTCAACAAAATGGGTATAGAGGGCAAGTACCTCAACATCATAAAGGCTATATATGACAAACCCACAGCTAACATCATACTTAATGGTGAGACGCTGAAAGCTTTTCATCTAAGATCGGGAACAAGACAGGGCTGCCCACTCTCTCCACTGTTATTCAACATAGTACTGTAAGTCCTAGCCACAGCAATCAGACAAAACAAAGACATACAAGGCATCCAGATTGGTAAAGAAGAAGTCAAATTGTCACTATTTGCAGATGACATGATACTGTACATAAAAAACCCTAAAGATTCCATTCCAAACTACTAGAACTAATATCTGAATTCAGCAAAGTTGCAGGATACAAAATTAACACACAGAAATCTGTTGCTTTCCTGTACACTAATGATGAACTAACAGAAAGAGAAATCAGAAAAACAATTCCATTCACAATTGCATCAAAAAGAATAAAATACCTAGGAATAAACCTAACGAAGGAAGTGAAAGACCTGTACTCTGAAAACTACAAGACACTCCTAAGAGAAATTAAAGAGGACACTAACAAATGGAAATTCATCCCATGCTCTTGGCTAGGAAGAATAAATATTGTCAAAATGGCTATACTACCTAAAGCAATCTACAGATTCAATGCAATCCCTATCAAACTACCAACAGCTTTCTTCAATGAACTGGAACAAATAATTCTAAAATTCATATGGAACCACAAAAGACCCCGAATAGCCAAAGCAATCCTGAGAAGGAGGAATAAAACAGGGGGAATTACACTCCCTGACTTCAAGCTCTACTACAAAGCCACAGTAATCAAGACAATTTGGTATTGGCACAAAAACAGACCCACAGACCAGTGGAACAGAATAGAAAATCCAAACATTAACCCAAACATATACAATCAATTAATATTTGATAAAAGTGCCTTGGATATACAATGGGAAGATGACAGCCTCTTCAGCAGCTGGTGTTGGAAAAACTGGACAGCTACATGTAAGAGAATGAAACTGGACTACTGTCTAGCCCCATACACAAAGGTAAACTCAAGGTGGATCAAAGACCTGAATGTAAGTCATGAAACCATAAAACTCTTAGAAAAAAACATAGGCAAAAATCTCTTGGACATAAACATGAGTGACTTCTTCATGAACATATCTCCCCGGGCAAGGGAAACAAAAGCAAAAATGAACAAGTGGGACTATATCAAGCTGAAAAGCTTCTGTACAGCAAAGGACACCATCAGTAGAACAAAAAGACATCCTACAGTATGGGAGAATATATTCATAAAAAACGTAACTGATAAAGGGTTGACATCCAAAATATATAAAGAACTCATGAACCTTAACAAACAGAAAGCAAATAATCCAATTAAGAAATGGGCAGAGGACATGAATAGACACTTCTCCAAAGAAGAAATTCGGATGGCCAACAGGCACATGAAAAGATGCTCCACATCGCTAATCATCAGAGAAATGTGGATTAAAACCACAATGAGATATCACCTCACACCAGTGAGGATGGCCAACATCCAAAACACAAACAACAACAAATGTTGGCGAGGATGTGGAGAAAAGGGAACGCTCCTACACTGCTGGTGGGACTGCAAATTCGTTCAACCATTGTGGAAAGCAGTATGGAGGTTCCTCAAAAACTCAAAATAGAAATACCATTTGACCCAGGAATTCCACTCCTAGGAATTTACCCTAAGAATGCAGCAGCCCAATTTGAAACGGACAGATGCACCCCTGTGTTTATTGCAGCACTATTTACAATAGCCAAGAAATGGAAGCAACCTAAGTGTCCATCAGTAGATGAGTGGATAAAGAAGAGGTGGTACATATACACAATGGAATATTATTCAGCCATAAGAAGAAAACAAATCCTACCATGTGCAACAACATGAATGGAGCTAGAGGGTATTATGCTCAGTGAAATAAGCCAAGCCGTAAAAGACAAGTATCAAATGATTTCACTCATATGTGGAGTATAAGAACAAAGAAAAAATACTGAAGGAACAAAACAGCAGCAGACTCACAGAACCCACGAACGGACTAATAGTTACCAAAGGGAAAGGGACTGGGGAAAATGGGCGGGAAGGGAGGGATAAGAGGGAAAAGGGGGCATTACGATTAGCAGATGCAATGTTGGGGGGGCACGGGGAGGGCAGTACAACTCAGAGAAGACAAGTAGTGATTCTATAGCATCTCACTACGCTGATGGACAGTGACTGTAATGGGGTTGGTGGGGGGGACCTGATGAAGGGGTAGTTTAAAAACCGTTATATTGCACATGTAATTGTAGATTAATGATAATAAATTAAATTATTTTAAAAAATAAATAAATAAATAAAAATAAAAAAGATTGGGAACATTGACAAGGATGCCTACTCTCTCCACCTTTATTCAACATAGTCCTGGAGATCCTAGCTGCGGCAATCAGACAACACAAAGAAATAAAAGGCATCCAGATTGGTAAAGAAGAAGTTAAACTGTCATTGTTTGCAAATGACATGATACTGTACATAAAAAACCCTAAAAAATCCACTCCAAAACTACTAAATCTAATATCTGAATTCAGCAATGTTGCAGGATATTAAACTAATACACAGAAATCTGTTGCACTCCTATGCACTAGTGATGAACTAACAGAAAGAGAAATTAGGAAAACATTTCCATTCACAATTGCATCAAAAAGAATAAAACACCTAGCAATAAAGCTAACCGAGGAAGTGAAAGACCTATACTTTGAAAACTACAAGACACTCATCAGAGAAATTAAAGAAGATACCAATAAATGGAAACACATTCTGTGCTCATGGATAGGAAGAATTAATATTGTCAAAATGGCCATCCTGCCTAAAGCAATCTACCGATTCAATGCAATCATTATCAAAATACCAACAACATTCTTCAATGAACTAGAGAAAATAATTCTAAAATTCACATGGAACACAAAAGAGTCCAAATAGCCAAAGCAATCCTGAGAAGGAAGAATAAAGCTGGGGGATTATACTCACCGACTTCAAGGTCTACCACAAAGCCACAGAAATCAAGACAATTTGGTACCGGCACGAAAACAGATCCATAGAGCAATGGAACCGACTAGAGAGCCCTGATATTAACCCAAGCATATATGGTCAATTAATATACAATAAAGGAGCCATGGATATACAATGGGGAAATGACAGCCTCTTCACCAGCTGGTGTTGGAAAAACTGGACAGCTACATGTAAGAGAGTGAAACTGGATTACTGTCTAACTCCATACACAAAAGTAAACTCAAAATGGATCAAAGACCTGAATGTAAGTCATGAAACCATAAAACTCTTACAAGATAACAAAGGCAAAAACCTGACTATAAACATGAGCAACTTTTTTTCTGAGTGCATCTCCTTGAGCAAGGGAAACAAAAGCAAAAATGAACATATGGGACTACATCAAACTAAGAAGCTCTGTACAGCAAAAGACACCATCAACAGAACAAAAAAGGCATCCTACATTATGGGAGAATATATCTGTAAACGACATATCTGAGAAGGGGTTAACATTCAAATTATATAAAGGACTCCCATGCCTCAACTCCCAAAAAGCAAATAACCCGATTAAAAAGTGGGTAGAGGATATGAATAGACAATTCTCCAAAGAAGAATTTCAGATGGCCAACACACACTTGAAAAGATGCTCCACATCACTAATTATCAGGGAAATGCAAATAAAAACCACAATGAGATATCACCTCACACCAGTTAGGATGGCCAGTATTGAAAAGACTAAGAAGAACAGATGCTGATGAGAATGTGGAGAAAGGGGTACCCTCCTACACTGCTGGGGGAATGTAAGCTAATTCAGCCATTGTGGAAAGCAATATGGAGTTTCCTTAAAAAACTAAAAATAGAAATACCATTTGACAAGGGAATTCCACTCCTAGGAATTTACCGAAAGAATATAATTTCTCAGATTCAAAAAGACATATGCACCCCTATGTTTATTGCAGCACTATTTACAATAGCTAAGATATGGAAGCAACCTGTTTCCATAAAGAGTTGAATGGATAAAGAAGAGGTGGTACATATACACAATGGAATACTACTCAGCCATAAGAAAGAAACAGATTCTGCAATTTGCACCAACATGGATGGAGCTGGAGGATATTATGCTCAGTGAAATAAGCCAGGCGAAGAAAGACAAGTACCAAATGATTTCTCTCATTTGTTAAGTATAACAATGAAGCCAAAGTGAAGGTACAAAACAGCAACAGACTCACAGACTCCAAGAAGGCACTAGTGATTAACAAAGGGGAGGAGTGGGGGAGGGCTGGTGCGGAGGGAGGGAGAAGGGGTTTCAGGGGTGTTATGATTGGCACACATGGTGTGGGGGGGGGTCAGGGGGAAGACAGTGTAGCACAGAGAAGGCAAATAGTGACTCTGTGGCATCTTACTACACTGATGGGCAGTGACTGCAATGGAGTATGGGGGGGACAGGATAATGGGTAAATGTAGTAACCACATTGTTTTTTCATGTGAAACCTTCATAAGAGTGTATATCAATAACACCTTAATAAAAAATAAAAAATAAACGTGTTCTACTCTTCTTTGTCTTGGGAATATTAACTGATCTCATTGAAGAATGACTCTGGAGCTTAATGTTTAACACAGAGTTTTGGTAGGGGGTTTCCTTGCATGTAGTTACATTGCTTTGACTGTAAATATCCTGTCTTGCTTTTTCTGGAGGCCCTCCCCTATTCTGTCTAAGCCCATGGTCCCTGTCTCACAACTATGCAAGGGATTCTCTGATACAGTTCAGATGAGTGAATAGTCTCAATTTTAAGTCCCTCATGGTTGTCCCATAGCACATATACATTTGTTGAAATGTCATTTTATCTGACTATGAGACAGGGACCATGGGCTTAAGACAGAGTAGGGTGAGGGCCTCTGGAAAAACAAAGCAAGGTAATCCACTGTGGGATTTGCTTTGGCCTGCTGGGGACCCAGCTTGTTTTTCTGACTTTACCCAGGTTCTTGCGGCTTTTCTTCCTCTAGCCCTAAACAAATGTTTTGCAACCTGGGCAATGTCGCAAGCAAGCCCAAAACAACTAGTAAAAACAGAAGGGATTCCATCTTGAAAATAAGATTGCATTTTAAAACCCAATTAGTTAAAAAGTAAGTTTCTTAACATACTCTTTAAGAAACAGATGATAACTCAGCCCACCTTGGGAGCAAAGCAGGCAGCCTTGAGTAATATGGTCCAGACCAGGAAGCTGCTATCCTGGGAGGAAATCAGAGCAGTAAAATTCTTGTAAATAACCAGGAAGACTAATAAGAAATTTAGTGTTTCTTCAATGGTAAACAGTTTGGGACCACTTAGCAGGTGTACATCCCTAGCCCTTTGTCTCTCAACCACCTATAAAACCCCTAGACAATGCACCACCCCAGGGCTCTCTTGTCCCCTCCTGGCCTGATCCAGGAGCTCTGTCCTCTCGCTTTCTCTCTAAATAAAAGCCTCTGCCTTGCTCTCCTACCTTGAGTATTTGCGATGTTCATTCTTCAACTCCGCAAACAAGAACCCCAGCATCAACTGTATGGTTCCTGTAACCATGCTTGCTGTAACAGGCAAGAAAAAGGAGTGAACTGAATGAACTTGAATTGGCAAAGAAGGCACACAGTATATGTTCAATGAAGATTCCTTGAATGACTGTAGTTAGAAAAGTTAGTAGAGGACATTCCAAGCTCACGGAATAATAGCATTAGCTTAGAAGCTGAAAACCTGGTTTATGTTCAGTACAAGCGAGTAGACAGGTTGTGTAGAGGCTAGGAAAAGTTCAGTTCAGTTACGTAAGGTAGAACCAAATTTTTGAGGATTTCAATGCCAGCTAGAATAACGGGCTCTTGTTCTTTTGGAGGTTCAGGAGATGGATGAAAGTGGTGTTTTATGAAGAGTAACCTGGTGATCATACAGGTTTAGAGGGTGGAGGCCAGCAAAACTTTACAAGGCATTAAGAACAAAGAAAACCAAAGGTAGGAGTATATACCCTCAGATTCATTTTGTTCAGTTGTCTTTGATGAATAAATTCTATTTAGCAAGGAAAGGAGACTGAGAGGTGGCAAGTTTCACTTCCTTGGGTCTTTTACCCAAAGACCACATACCTATTCTGAGTCAAAAGCAGCGAGACTGAGCTGAGACTGCAAGGCCAGCCAAGACTGTGAAAGTGTTTCAAGAATACCTGGAAGTTTCTGCTCCCATTAAAAGTGTCTCTTACACCTACTATTGAGGATTTACAACCTCACAGAACAAGTGGACATGTTGACTGATAATTCCAAAATAAATACCACCTGCCACATATCTTATGCAATCCATGTATCAAACCACCTGCTGAAATGCCCTGCATGTTACATAGGCATCTCAAAATTTAACATGTATAAAACCAAACATATCATCTGCCTTCATCTCTACCCATAATTCTCATCTGCCTCTTCCTGTATCCCCCATCTCCTTACTGCTTCATTACCCAAGCCAAAATCACTGGAGACCTACAAAAGTCATTCTTTCTCGTTCTTTGTCTCTATTTCTGGAAATCCTTACCTCTTCTTTGCTTGTTTATTTAGTACCTGTCCTTTGTGACTCAGCTTAGCCATTACCTCCTTGAGAAGCCCTTCCTCAATTCTCCTAGTGTTGGTTAGCTGTTCCTCTGTAACTTCTATAGTACTCAGATCATACTTTGAATATAAACTAATGGCAATCCATTATGTTACAATGGTCTATCTATGTTTCCCATTAGAAAGTGAGTTCCTTAAGGGAAATTGTCCATGTGTTTTTCCTTTTAGTGATATCTAAATGCAGTACATTCTTCAAAGTATTTTTTACTGGAATGGATTAATTAATTAATTAGGGCATACTCACAGTAATATATAAAGGGTCAATACCTATCCCTTCTGGAGAGCGGATTTGATTGGTACAGAGCAGGGAAAGCATGATTATGACAGAAGACTTGAAATATGGGGGCAGGGGGGGGATGTTGGTATGTGGAGTATTAAGGGATTTCCTGAGCAGAGAAAGTCACACTGAAGGGCCCACAGAAACTCCCATCATCAGAGAAGGCAAACCTTGGCCATACAGCAATTTCTGTTCCAACAGAGAAGAAGTGCAGCTTAGTTAGGAGAGACCATTGACTTCCTGAGAGACAGGCAGTTAGCAGGATGCTGGAGGTTAATGGGAGGCTATTTCTTACCCAGAAGAAGTAGACAGTGCTTATAGAAGGAAGAAGACTTTCAAACTTTTGGTCATGAGAAAGCATCTAAATGAAAGCATCATCAACCTCCTCCCCTGTCCCCTCAACCCTGAGTGACTCTCTGAATGGGAGTTCCTTAGACCTGTGTATAACAGGTCTATGACCTACCTATTCTAGGGATACAGGACTGGCTTGGAGGCACTGACTACATTGTATGACTTGAAGGAAATAGATACTAAATTCTTAGAGGGCACAGGCATGTTGTATTCATTTCTGTATCATCCCATAAGGCTCAAGGCAGAATCTTGCACATAAGGAGGCATTCTTTAGATTATAACATGTTTAATGAGGCAGTGTGGTATAGAAGAGAGAATATTGGATCGGAGTCAGAGAGACATGAGGGACTAGTCTAGACTGTCTGACCATGGAAGTCATTTCAATTATCTGTCCCTCAGTTTCCTCTTTCTTTAAATTATTATTTCAGTATCTATTTCACAAGGTTGTGAAGAGTATAATGAGCTGAGTAAGTGAAAGAAAATCTGTGGCATGATAGGGCAAAGAGTGTGTGCTCAATACATGTCAGTTGGAACTGAGTGAATCAATATGACAGTGTACAAGACCCCTTCCCCAAAAGATTTATATCCGTTGTATGTCAGTCCATCATTAGAGCTACATTCCTTTTCTTTTTGAGGGCTTTTGTGCTCTAAGATACCCCCTTTAAAAATAAAATATGTCTCTGAGGGTCACAGCTCAAGCTGACACCTTATCAGTTAGTACCTCAGCAGGACAAGTTACCACAGCCAGCCAAAGCAAGCATGTGACAAGGACACAAGTAAGGGCACCTTACTTGGAGTAGGAAGAGGGGAGAAGGTGGGGCATGATAGAAAATGGGATCTCTAACCATGAATGTGGTGGTGAAATAAAGACAAGTTCTTCCAACTTCACCAATTTGCCAAGGGCTTACCATGGTGGCAGTCATGTCCAAGAGAGAAGGTCTGGGCTCCATTACTGAGTTTGACATTTAATTAGATGTGTACTTTCCTCTGCCACATACTATAAACCCTGGGGTGATGGCATCATTTTGTGACACAAAAACAACTGTGTATTTTGTTAAATTTTGGGCATGAAACAGTGCCACAGTGTGGTCCCTGCATAATGTTTCCTAAAATGTGTGAAGAGCTCCTTATTTTAGAGCGAGAGAAATGTCACTGGGAATATAGATTTATTGGGAAAGACATGGGCAGGAAAAACATGAAAGCTGTCCTAGAAACTCCCCCACTCTCCTACCATAGCCACCTCAGAGGGAGACAGAGCTGTGTGAGTGACTATGTCCCTGGATAAATGGAATAGTCAGAAATGCCAGGAGAAATGTTGTCTTTAGAGCACCCACATACGCTTCATACATGAGCAAATAAAACAAAAATATGTGTTTGTCAGGTCACAGGGTAGGGAAAGTCATCAGTGAGGACCTGGAAATGGCCTAATCCATCATAAAAAACTGAAGTCTGCTTTAAAGCAAGAATAGGGCCTGTCTTGTCTTTGTATTTCCCCAGTGCCTAGCATAGTACTTGGTACATAGTAGCTATTCATAAATATTTCATGGATACTCAAATAAGGGCATATATTAGTTTCCTGGAGCTGCTGTAACAAAGTGCCACAAACTGGGTGGCTTGAAAGAACAGAAATTGATTCTCTCACAGTTTTGGAGGCCAAAAGTCCAAAATCAAAGTGTGGATTGGTATTCAGAGGAGTATGTTCTGTCTGAAGCTCCTACGAGAGGGTCTTTCCTTGCCTCCTCTTGATTTTAGTAGCGCCAGGTGTTTCTTGACTTCTGGCCACATAAATTCAGTCCCTGCCTCCATCTTGACAGGACCATCTTCCTTCTGCGTGCCGCTGTGTCTCCACATCGTGCTTTCCCCTGTGTGTCTGTTGGTCTCCTCCTCTTGTAAGGACACAGTCATACTGGATTAGGGCCCACCCTAATGATGTCATTTTAACTTGATTACATCTGCAAAGACCCCATTTCTAAGGTGCCATTCACAAGTACTGGAGGTTAGGACTTCACCATATCTTTTTGGAAACACAATTCATCTCACAATAGGGCACAAATGAGCCCAGGTTCCTAATAGCATTTCCTGGTTATTAAGTTTGGAGAACAGAATCTTTCTCCAAACCCAGCTTCAGGCTTGATCTCTACCAAGGTCAAGCTCTCATTTTCTCTCCTTAACATTCATTTTGGGGAAAATTATATGCACAATCTTTTTTGAATGGCCATGTTTTTAATATCTTAATTTACTTGGGCAAATGGTATGCCCGTCCCCATTGTATTAGCTTTGCTTTCTTTCATTTTTAAGTGCTCTTTGTCCACATTCTTTCAGTATGACCATATGCTTTTTTTCTTTGGTTTGCAAATATTGGAGGTGGGGAAAGAACGGCTCTTAAGGAAGCAGGAAAGACTGAGATGCTGATGAAACCCACGGAAAAATGTTCCAGTCCTATGCCTTGATTTGTTAGGCCCAGCTAGCATTGCTGTGTTCCCTGAGATTCTTCTATATCCTATCCCACATCAGGGCTTTTGGGCTGCCACAATCAGCCTTCCCTAGTTCAAAACCTAGCTTCAGGTCCTAATCAGTAAATAGGACGTAGGTAGGATGAGAGCAGGGCTTCTCAAACTGAGGTTCACAGGCTACCTGAAATCTACAAGACTGTGAGTGAATAAGTGTGTTTCTATTAGTTTCCTGTAGCAGCTGCTGTAACAAATTGCCCAAACTTCCTGACTTAAAACAACGGAGGTTTCACTGAAGTTGTTAACTATACATGTGGTATGTAAGAGAATATAGTTACACCTAGGAAATATACACGAAAGCATTTAAGGGCAAAGGGTCATGATGCATGTACTTTACTCTCAAATGGTTCAGGAACAGATAGATTAGATAGATAATTTAAAGAAAATGGGGTAAAATGCTAATAATAGGTGAATCTGGATGTTCTTTGTGACATTTCATTCTTGCAACTTTTCTAAGTTTGATTTTTTTCCAAATAAAAAGCTATTTTTTTTTAATGTATGGAACAATCATTGGGGAACTGGATGGCTCCTCTTTGTTAAAGTATTTGCATTTCATGCTAAATAAGCAAATGACATATTTTTGCATTATTATGTAAATATGCTAACATTTATTGAGTGTCTATTATGTGCTAGGGATGGTTCCATATATTGTCTTATTTAATAATCTCCCAAACACCATGCTTTGTATTACTAATCCCATTTTACTGATACAGAAACAGGTCCATAAAGGCCCAGTGATGAGCATAAATTCACAAGACAATTATGTGACAGAACCCAGCTCCTCTGACCCCAGGTTTAGTGCTTTTTACAATATACTTCAGCTACCTCCAATTACAAATGGCTCATATCAACATTTCTGAACACAGAAATCTTGAACTGTTGTCAGCATGAATTTTGACCCAGTGGTCAGAAGGTCAGTGGGAGGGTTTTCTCCCTTCTCTGGCTCCACTAGTGATTATAGCCTCAGGCCCTGAGGAGCCAAAAAGGGAGGATCAGTCTAAAGGAACAATGTTTCTGTCCTTGTTTGATAAATGGAATTAGCATTCCCACAAGAACAGGAAATGTTGAATTGTTAATAGCATCCCTTGGGTGTATTATATACAGTATATTTACATGCCTTAGCTATACCCAGGAGGTATTCAAGACAAGCAGTCCCATCTGAAAGTGATGCTGTTCTGTTTTCTGTCAATCTGTCTACTGGTAAGAATAGAGATTAACCATACTATTTAACTTTATAATATTACAACATGGTACAAACATATAAAGTTAGTTTATGTTGATTGAAACATTTATGATAGGATAGTCATAAACCAATCAACATATTTATTGAATGTCTAGAGTATTCATGGCATTGGACTAAACACAGTAGGGGCATATGGTTGATATAGACTATGTCCCCAGTACTTAGAAACTAATTCAGAAAATTAGACATAAAAACAGAAACTATTACTACAATACAAGGTGATGTTTAGGAAATGACTATATAGGCCAAAAGTGCTATAAGTACATAGCAGGTAGATGATCACTGTGGTCTGGATTCTTTAGGGAAAGCTTCTTCTTGGAGAAACTGAACTTTGATGGATGAGTAAGATTTGGATAGGCAGAGGAAAGGCATTCCAGCAGGTGGTCATAAAGATGGAAAGGCATAGCTTTCATGAGATAGAATTGAGTAGATTGTAAGGAGCCTTGAAGTTGGTCAATGGAGTCTTATTGAAGGTTTTGAGCCAGGAATTTACAAGCAGTCCCATCTGAAAGTGATGCTGTTCTGTTTTCTGTCAATCTGTCTACTGGTAAGAATAGAGATTAAATAATTAAACCAGACCAGTGTTTGTAGAATGACATTAGTGAGTAGAACAAAATAAGCACTGGTTCTCAGCCATGGATACACATTAAAATCAACTGGGGCTTTACAAAGTGCTGATGCCTTGATCCTAACACCAGAGTTTCTGATTTAATGGTATGGGACATAGCCTGAGTCTTAGGATTTAAAGAATATTTTCAGGTATTCCTAATGTGTGGCAAAGCTTGAGAACCACAGCAATGGAGGAAGAAGAAATACTAGTATGGAGACCAGCTAGAAGGCTATTACAAACTTAAGATCATGAGTCCTGCGACTGCTGGAGTGGGTGGCAAAGGGAATAGAGAAGATGGTTGGGATATGGGTGACATTTCAAAGGAGGAAATTGCTGAACTTCAGGATAGAATAAAGATAGAGAATGAGAGGGAAGGTTTAAACATGCCAGCATGATTTCAATGTCTTCTTCATGGTAATCACCTAATTAATATTTGTTGAAATAAACTGAACTTAATAGAGTAACTTGGAAACTCAAGCTCCACTAGGAGAAATTTGTATGTCAGGGAGGAAAAGTCATTTTTAGAGGAAGAGGGGCATTTTGTTTCTAGGCCAAGTGTGAGATGACAGCAAGTTATGCAAGTCATCAGTCACTTTTGAGACATAGGACTGGGAGTCTAAGGCAAAATCAGAGCTGAAGACTGCCCCTTAGAAACCATCTTCATGGTTGATAGTTGAAATACTGAGAGTGGATATCACCCAGGGAAGAGAATATAGTAAGAAAAGAAGCAGGTTGATGATACAACGTTAGGGAAGGCAGAGTCATGTTTCTGTTGTTTTTATCAGTCAGAAGGTCCTGTGTATTTTAGGAAGCAAAGAAGAGCAAGTTAAAACATCTAGCAGGAGCAGGAAGAGCAGAGATGCCTAGCCCTGTATAGCTATCCTAAGAAGTAGAAGTCAAGGCTCCTCTCCTCAGACAGATTATAATCCAGTTGTGTAGACAAACCATGGTACTAGCTGCATTAGTCAGTAGAGCTATACATCTTAAATGTGACAATAAGTGCTAGAAATGTTCATTGGAAAGGTAGGAAGGCAGAACCTGGACAATGATTGGGTGTGCACATCTTGTTTTGAGATTGGAGGGAAGGATGAAAAGATGAATTCAGAGATAGAATGAGTTTAATCCTCTTAAAAGGAAGAACCCAAGGTCCATATCTTCTTTGTCATCATTCCTGAACACTTCAGCCCATTGCCTACTCCTTCTACCCTCCACAGGCCCCACCCTTAATGTATGGCTTCCTTTGAATCCAGCCTTGCTCTGAGTCAGCAGACAACCAGAGCAAACCCCTTTATTTGCCTTAGCTTAAGATGTCCCTGGGGAAACATCTGAAAAAATATTGCATGTCTGAGCAGGTGATTCCTTTCAATGAGTATGAATCAGATGGCTAAAATAGGAAAAAAATTAGGGGACTTTAGTTCATCTCAGAACGACCTGAAAGTTTTCCCTTATGGTTCATCATTTAAGTATTAAGTGAGTCAATGTGTTCTATGTGTTTAGTACAGTGTATGAAGACAAGATGTGGGAGGATAGCCCAGACAATTCCACAGCTTCACAGGGCAGGCTTGACTGGCTTGACTGTGCCTTTCAGAATAATTTCAAGTTGCCAACCCATGGTGTAGGCACAACCTGAAATACTCCACAGGTCACTAAATCAGCTCATTATTTGTTTAGTGCCCTACTGTTTATTTGACATTATGTAGACACAAGGCTCTATTGAATGAGGAAAGTGTGTTTGCTGGTAGGGTCATAACTGGGGTCTTGGAATTACAATCCAAACAATCTGTCACACATTTCAGTCACACATAGCAGCAATATAATTCTGCTGCTTTGGAAATAGTTAAAAGCTAGTTTTACAATAAGAAGAGAAGCTCTTAGAAATAAGGAGGGGTGGGGCTGGGGTGTGATTGACAGACTGTCATTAGTATTTGACAGATATCCATGATTGTTTTTTCTAACAGCAAAATGGTGATCCTTAAAAGCAGTTTTAGAGTCCTGATTCTTCTTTTTTTTAAGAAGAAAGCCTCTTTCTTCAGCTTTTCTGTGCAGTGTCAGTAGATGAACTGTTTCCTCTCAAATCATGCATATTGCCTTGCAACCTTCAACTGCGTAGTAATATATGAGAAACATTTGGATGTGGGAAGGGGAATGGCCAGAAATAACCATTTAAGTCATATGGGCTTTCAAATGCATCTGTTTATGTACAGAGGGTCCCTACAGAAGACTGTTTTATTTCAGGAATGTTTTACCCTGATGACAAACTGTAAGTCAGTGAGTCATTTTCATGGCCTGACATTTTGCTGTAAAAGTGCTTGAGGGGGTACATCACTTTCACGGGCTGCTTGTGTCCTGGAGCAAAGTTGCAGGCATCATGTATGACATTCACCAATTATATTGGATTGTAGACCTTTTCGGTTAAAATGGAAACTTTCATTTTTCAACTTTACTTCAATTACCTTGTAACAGAACAGTTGCAATAATGGGGAATTTGAGAACTACAGAATAGAGTTGGTATAATTTGGTCATAATACCTGTAATGGTACAGTTAAATATAGTCATGATCACTTTTCCCCTGATTAAAACTCTTCATTTTCATATGTCTCTAGATTCTCATTGATATACTCACTGTACTTCCAAGAAGAATTCCGGAAGTCTCCAAGTTAAGTTCCAGAGGTTTGTTTTTTGAACTCCGGAACAATTTTCCCATATAAACAATGTTATAAATTATGAGCACATTCCCAAACCAGTCCACGCATGTCTACTTAACCCATAATGCACTTGAAGTAAAATTGTCTACATCATATATAATAACGTTTCCATGAAAAACAAAGTTCTGTTCCAACATGGGAAGACCAGAATCAATTTCCCTTTCCTTCAGTGACTCCCCTCCAGTGCTGTCCCCTACTCCAACTCTGAATACTTAATCAGTCAGGCAGTGTGAAAGGCAATCACCCATGGCCCCAAGACTGATGTGGTTTCTTTAGGGGCAGGAAAGAAGAAGGAAGGTAGAGACTTCTAGGTGTTAGGGGCTGCCACCCCTTTTCTTTTCTATCATCAGGTATTGGCCTGTCTGCTGTCTTGACAACACAGAGTCTTCCTAAGGGTTTCTGTTTCAGGATTTTTATTGATGGTGGTGATGGAAACAGGGATACAGATGAACAGACCTGTGCTTCCACTTCTCTATATTCATTCACTCAGCAATGCATGAAGCAAGTCCTATGTAGCAGGCATTGTGCTCTAAACCCTGGGGAAGACAAACATAAATGAGACCGTGAGGTCCTCCCAGTGCAGTGGGGGACACAGACATATAAACAAACCATTGCAATGCAGCGTGCTACCGGCAGTGAGAGAATGCTCTACTAGGTAGAGTGGCGGAAGAAAGGAGGCAGTGTTCTGTTTGGCCTGGGAGGGTGGGTGTGCATCAAAGAAGGCTCCACAAAGCAGACACTAAGCCTAGTCTGAACGATGAAGTGTTCCTCAGGCTGATAAGGGACTCTGAGATGACATTTTAGGCAAAGTCAAGAAGTCATGAAATACCACATGTTTGGAAAAATAAGAGCAATTTGGTATGGCTTGAACAGAGATACAAAATAGGGGCTTTAAGTGAAGAGCCTTACATGTCAAGCTGAAGACTGCATTTTATCCTATAGTGGTTAATGGGGAGTGTTGTGGTCAGATTTACCATTTAGTGAAGCATGGTAAATAGGTTAATGGGAGACAAAAGGGAGGGAGAGCTCTTTTAAGAAGGACAAGAGGGAGAGAAAAGGTTTTCTTTAGTTATTGTAATTTTTAAAATAAGGGTATGTCATGATTTTGGTTTAAAAAAAATCCAAATAATATCAAAATACGCAAAATGGGAAGTAAAAGCATGGAATGGATGGTAGATTTCGTTAGAGTTTTCACTACCCATTTGGGATCTAACATTTGCCATGTGTATGCCATATGACACTGTGTTGAGTGCTTTACATATGTAACTTAATTAACCCCTTAAGACATATGTGACTTCATTTACTCATCATACTTTATCAATTTAATCATCTATAATCCCCAGGGTGAGGGGTCTGACAAGAACTAGGCAAGCAGTCAGGGTTAATGCCATAAGGACTGGAATGTAGGAAAGAGCTTCTGTGCCAGTGAGAGAACTGGAGTATACTCCAGTAATGAACAAAGCCCAGCCTTCAACACTGAACAGAGCAGAGCAAGGCAGGGAGTGGGTATATAGCCAGGTGGGCCTGGAGCTTACAGGACCCTCCTCAGAAACCCTGGTTCCTGAGCTTAAAAGACTTGTCGGACATGCTCCCTGGTGGGGACAGTGCTTTTATGAAGTCTTCTCTGGGTTGCCTTACACACTTTTATGTTGACTGCCAGAAACTTCTGACAGCACCTTGATCCTCCAAGATACCAATTGATATATATCATACCTAATGCTACATTAGCCTAGACTAGCATTCCTTAAAACATATTTCATGGAAACATACTAGTTTTCTCTAACATGTTAGTATGTAGTCATTGAAAATAAACAAACAGAACATCCCTAGTCAAATACATTTGGAAAACAGTTCATACTAGATACTTCTCTTAAAGATTCAGTGTATGTGAGCTTATTAAAACCTCTGAGAAGTCCTGTAAGAAATAATAAACCAATCGAATATTTAAATTACTATTTCCCAAACATTTTGACTGCCATACTTCTTTTTACTTTTCTCCCTAGCAGCATCAATATCTATGTAGTAGGACCCTAATTTTCTACGGAGCCCACATGCACAGTGAGTAGGTAGAATCTTGGCTAGGCTTTATCAGCCATCCAGGAATTTAAAAAGGCTGCCCTGAAGCAGCATCCCAGATATGCAGGATTCAGAACTGGGTTCAAGAAGCAAGAAGTCAAGGAGGTATCCTCAACTTCAAATGTGATTAGACTAACTCCAAAATGCTTGGGGTGATGATTTCTGCTAAAAGGTTTAACTAAATTTCAAATCCATAAAGTCAAGTTCTTTAAAACTGCTTACACAGAGCCAACCTACCACTTCCTATACCTGACTCCAGTTCTGTAACTATAATTGAGGCTTCAGTGCCTTCACTGAAACCTCTTTCAGTGAAGGATTGATGACTGAACCTTCATACCCATACTTCCTAGGCTACATTTCTTTTGCCTAGGTCTTTAAAGACATACAAATTGATAAATTGAGAAGGAAGATGAGGAAAAAGCCACCATCCAATTGAACACAGATGTGAATACCAGTACCTTCCTCAGTTCACCTACCAGCCCTGAAGTCTCCCAGAGATTATGAACATTATATTTCATTATGGACTAGAACAGTGTGGGGTTATCAGTCTGCTTTAGCAATAATGTGATGTACTCTAATGTCTTTGCTTTAGTGAATAGAACACCTCATTCAGGATAGATTTAGCAGCAGCATCAATTCTATGGAGAAACTCCAGAAATGTCAGTTTACCCTTCTGAACATCAGGTTTTTCATCCTATAAATAAAGGTACTACCTACCAAGGTCCACACCATGCTCTAAGCATCAAAAGTACACCATAAATTGCCTAGTTTTTCTAGGTTTCATGGGATATCACCGGCATTCCATGGGTCCCCTGTGGCATAATGGTAGGAACACAAACCTTGGAGTCAGATAGACTTGATTTAAATTCCAACTTTGCAAATGAACATTTCTGTTATCTTGGCAAATTACTTAAAATAGCATAGCAATCCATATCTAAATATGGTTATTGTCACATAATGTATATAAAATATCCAGCATAATGCCATGCATATTGTGATAACAGAACCATTGAGTGCATACCTAATATATGTTCATTTTGCTAAGTACATTATATGTATTATATAGTTTAATATATCCAACACTGTTTTGTGTATGGGCCTTCATAATTCTGGATTTGATCAGTGGATGTGTCACCACTTTGGAGCTATGATGGCATCCATTGTTTTGAAACTGGATTCTCTTAAAAATATGCACAAATAAAGGCATCCTTAGGCAAACATCCTGCTTCCTATCTTTCCTTGGCTATTAAATCTCCAACTGTGGCTCAGATTCACCTCTTGGATGTGGTGGGTTCATCTTTGATATCTTACACTTCTCTTCTGTACATCATCCCCAGATCTTTGGTCAATGACTCCATTTCTATACCTATTATATAGCAAATATGCAGATTGCCTTACCACTCTCACTGGTCTTCTAGTAAGATTACATATCTATCAAGAATACTCCATTCTACACCAAATGTGTATCACATTTGTATCTTCTAATTCCAGCCATGCCCACTGCTGTCTTCATTAGACGCAATTACCTGACAAAGATTCTAACAGTATAACTATTCTTCAGCAAGCAACATCCTAGGATAAACTTAGTCCCACCTGTGTCAAACTTGGAGATGTTCAGGAGAACATCTGAACAGAAGTACGATTTGGACATTTCTTCTCAGAAAATTAGACTATAAGTGCGTGGACTCTGTAGTGGTTCTATTTTGGTTTTTCTGTCAGCACCCCCACTTCCTCTGAGCAACTGCTCCTCCTCCTGTCCAATCATATGGTTCTGGTAAGGCAGCTGCTAATCATCAACCCTACCTCACTGGCCACAGGGGTAGGCTTCTGGTCTAGCACCCTCCAAACATAAACTCCATTCCTCTAACCACACTGATTGTTCTGAGTTGAGCATGTGACCAAACTGAGCCGATTCAAGTCCTTCCTTGAGGTTTTTCCATTTTGAGCTACAGAAAAATGGCCTTTCTTCATAGGTCATAAATCTAGAAGAAAGGGAACTATAAGTGGTAATAATCCTTGCCATAAGGTAAACCTGCCTTATTAGAAGAGAATGAGGTCAACAAAGGAAAGCAAAGGCAAAAGATGGACAGAGATATTCCCGATGGCATCATTTGAGTGTCTGGTCCAGATATTCCAGATCTACCTCAGATTTCAGTTATATGAGCCATTCATTTCCTTTTTCTCTTCAAGTAACTTTGATTTGGGATTATGTCATTTGCAAGTGTATTTTTCTATAACTGCCATTGTCTACCTGTTTGCCTGGCTCTCTCCATCCCTCAGATATATTCTGTACTCCAGCAACTCCTTCTCTTGTTGTGTACACAGGACCTCACTGTATACCGGGTTTCTGTGGCCCACTACCTCTGAGCACCAGTCCAGTAGTATTAGACTCCAAGTGGTAATGGAGCAATTTGGAAGTAGTCATTCAGTCAAGAAATTGGTCTTTGACATTAGGATAATTTGAAGTAGGAGCTGTTTGCAATGAAACAGCAGGATATCCTAATAGGGGACATATTACAATAATGAGGAAATATAGAGGTGGACAATATTCAGAATATGAATTTCTTTTTTTAATATAATTTATTTTATTATCATTAATCTACAATTACATGTGCAATATTACGGTTATTAAACTACCCCTTCATCAGGTCCCCCCCACCAACCCCATTACAGTCACTGTCCATCAGCTTAGTGAGATGCCATAGAATCACTACTTGTCTTCTCTGAGTTGTACTGCCCTCCCCGTGCAGAACATGAATTTCTTAATTCAGAAATTAATAAGTTAAAGTTGAGAGGAATATGATTTTCAGTCTTTTGTCCTTGAGTTATTCTAGTTATTGCTGGTTAACTATTTACATAGTTAGCACTACTTATATCTAGTAATCCATAGTTATTCAAATAAGAAATGGGACATTAGAATTAAGTGGAATGTGTGTTTCTGAGCCTCTTGGTTTACTGAAGTTTTTCTAGTTAGTTAGTTACTAGTTAACTTTCTCTTCTCCTTTCTCTAGTTTTCTATAGTTCTCACTTATTCTAACAAAAAATTAGGTTAGCTTAGCTTTGAGAAGATTTTTTTTTTTTAGTTTCTTAGCTTCCTCTAGTTATGTAGTTATCTCTAGTAACCTCTAGCTAACATGTTACCTAGTTGCCACTATTTATACCTACTTATCAATAGTTGTTCACCAAGCTTGTTTTCTTTTCTTAGGGACACAGGGGAACTAGATTTTCCAGTCCTCCTTTGTCTAAGTGGGGCCACTGACTGCTTCTCCCCTATGGAATGTGAGCAGAAGTGTTTCTTCTGGGCAGAGGCAGGCAGGTAAGAGTGAATGTGCTTTATCCATACTCTCTTCCCCACTCCGTGATCATCTTAGATACCATGTGTTGAAGATGCTGGTATTACAAGATTGAATAGCCTGGGTCCCTGAATGACTGGCTGGGGTAAAGGCCCCTCTTTCTCCTTCTGACCACATCAGACTTTGATTTGAATAAGCAAAAAAAAAAAAAACCTTTACTGAGTTAAGGCACTGATACCTTGAGATTTGTTATAGCATTTAGCCTATTCTGACAAATACATCCCATCATAGTACTTACATACTGTATTGTAAATTTCATTTTATTGGTCTTCTCCATTAGACTGTGAGTTCTTTGAGAGCAGGGCCCATGTCTATTTATTTATCATTGTAACCCTAGTGTTTAGTGCAGTGTTTAGCACACAGTAATTACAATACTGGATATTACTGTAAGAATACAATAAATGAGTATATATGCACTAATGGAATCCCCCGTATTGTCTCACTAATAATGACCACACTTCATTAAAAAGGAGATGCTAATCCTTCACTAATGGAGACTCAGTGTGCCTCTCCCTCAAGTTTTGAATGTAGGTAGGTAGAAGAGTTTTGTAATGATTTTGATCTAAGTGATAAGGTTCAAAGGTCAACCAATGCCTTACAGTAGATTTGGAGATCCTTCATCTGCATAGTTGAGTCACATTTTAAGTTGCTTACAAACAGCTGACAAAATTTTTTCTAAAAAGCTGAATTTCTCTTATGGAGTCCATAGATGTCAGTATAACATAAAACAAATATACTGAAAACTGGCTTCATGGGATATAAAGTGTGCATAGCAAGGATATTTTGAAATTCATATATACGGAGATCTGTGACATGGCAATTTTATTAGTCATTCTGGATGAACATCCCAGCCAAACCAACAAACACAATTAGCCAAAGCAGTATTTGGCAATATGCAGCCAAAAAGAAATCTAGTTAGTTATTGGAAATTTTCACATTTACAGCTCAAAAAAAGTCATACGTAGAAATGAGCCTAGTATTTTTAAAATGAGTGTTTATAATCATAAAGCAAATTTAACTAAACTCTCATCAATTTCTAGCACATGTTTTGAAATGTGACAGGGATTTTCTAAGCTGTTAGGAAAAAGAAACTTGCAGTGTTAGGCGGAAACATTTTTCGTTGTCTTAGAAAAGGTCACTGAAAAGATTTCTGAGAAAATTCTAGAACATTCATACTATGCTACTTCCTGAATTGGTTTGTCCATTTGAAAAGGAAACTGAATGCAATAAAAAAAAAACAACTGAAGGTTATCTCAAGGTCTACTTCATGCCAAATAACCATTTTGCTTTTATTTTTCAACTATCCTTTTGGCTTTGTTCAGTGCAACCTGAGTATGTGCGGTATTACAGAGTGCTACAAGTCGCGGAATGACGGCTATAATTCAATACACTGGGTATACTTGTTTTTACAGCTCTATACATAGTCTTAGAACAGATCTAAGCACAGTGCAGTGTGACAGGCAGCTATTGTGCTGCTAAAAGACAATGAAGATAAGGTTGCAGTTTTCCAAATGAAAGTTTTTAGTTATAATTGCACACATGGCACATTCCTTAACCCACTTACAGAGAAGACATTGCCAATTACTTCTGAGAGTCAAAAAGGGACAATTAGGTCCATATTCATACGCTAATAAGCATTGCATTATTTAAACCTGTTTTTCTTTCTAAGCTATGAAAATGAGAATTGAGCAGTGGCAATGGAAACATAAAAGTAGTAATTATCCTCTTCAAAGTGCAGCTTTTCGCATAAACACATTTCAGCTAGCAAGGTTAGTAGTTATTTTTCAACAATAAAATTTGGTGAATAAACCTCATTTTCCCCCATAGAAATAGGCTTTAAAATACAGATTATCAAGTTACCTTAACAACATCTCTAAGGAAAACAAAGTTTACTACAAATGTTGCAAACTTCCCATTTTTTAGTTCTGAAAGCGCCTGCCTTTGTCAAATATGCTGGAACCTCCATTTCATTTTTTTTTCCTTTTTGGAAAAAAATTCAGCAAGAGGGGAGGCAGAAGTCATCCCTGTGTTCTCGTTAATTGGTATTTGTTGTTAGACTCCAGTGAGATTGGGGAACATGGCTTTTTTAGGTCTTGGAATTGGTCCCTATAGAGCTCAGAGACTATCTGTTTTGAGATGTGTCTTTCACAGTGAGTAGTCAACAACAGGCTAACGTGCAATGTTTGTTTGGTGGGTTGACCGATAGTTAATAATAATCAAGCCATAAAAAATTACTCCCTAACTTGCTTGAGGGGTAGATTTTAATTTACCAGGTTTATAGGGAAATAAACAACCATGAAATCCAAATGAATTCACACCTTAATCAGGGTGTTTTGTGTTGCTCAGGGCACACTGCACATTGATTATTTGGCACATCATGTTGAGCATTAGCTCATTATTGAACATTAGCTGTCACATCTGCATCATGCCAGTTTCACTGAGCAACCTGCATGTCTGCTTCTTCTGCATGTGAACATACCGAAAACACTAGTTGAAATAAAGATGAGCATGCCACACATTGCTGTGAGATTTTCCTCTCAATCAGAACTCAAAGGGGACAGAACTGTGAGTTCTTTCAGATACCTCTTATCTAGCACAAAAGGCACCTGATTCTTATGCATACCAACTCACAGTGCAACCTTGGGTAAGTCACTTAACCTTTTTGTGCCTGCATTTTTTTCATCTGTCGAATGCCTGTATTAACCAACATCTGTCCCACAGGGTTGGTGTGAGTATCAAGTGAGGTAATGGTTGTAAAAGGGCTTTGTAAACTGTAAAGTGCTGTACAAGTGCAATGTTTTAATAATAATAATAATAATCTGTTAAATAATGGCTGTGGCTTTTGTATCTGCTGCTGCCTTCCTTTTTTTCCTTAGAGAAGCTAGACATTAGCCCTCTTGCCCTTTAAAAAAATGAGAAATTCTGAGTCAATCTAGTTGCCAACTCTATGTGTATGAGGTTGTTCCAAGGAGAATTGCTGTTTAGCAAATTGCACAAGCTGCAGCCTCCGGTTCAAAACAAATAAACTGGAAGGTATGCTCTGTGGCGTTTGAAGTCTGGTAAAAGTTCTTTCTATTCAGGACAGGATAACATGGTCAGAGCAGAACTACACATGCAGATTCTGCTTCATTGTGCCATATAAGCAAAAAGAAACAGTCGCATTTTGAACCTAACAAGAAGTAGTGCAGGTGAATGAAAAAGGGTTACTTGTCATCTTTGCTTTTCCCCATGAAATAATCCTAGATTTTATCAATTCTGTAGTGAAACCCAGACACCGTGGAGAAGTCCTTTTAATCAATGGGACGTGAGAAACATACAATATATGAAAGGCATAGAAGGCTTTCTAAGTTGTGGAACGTGCAATATATTGTGAGGTCTGCTTGAGCATATTCTTTTGGCAAGCTGTTCTTACAACTGATTGAAATGCTATGATTTCCCAGGTGCCAAGTGAGCTTGCTGCCCTCACAAATGTGTCTGTTCACGAGTTGACTGCAATCTGAATGTTCCCTTTTGGTTAGAGTTTCATTCAGTACCTTAGGGATTTTACTCTTCCCATAATTTATCTTATTAATGTATTGCAAGTACTTGTATGTTAATTAAAATCATACAAAATGGACCTGTTATTTACAACTGAAAGTAAAGAAATAAGGTGATCTTTTGACAAAGAGAATTGATCCTCTAGGTTTAGGGGCCTCAGCTCCTTTTGTGAGAGCAGAGTTGGGTCATGAAAAAGCGTTTGGGGAAGGAGAGCCTGAGGTTACTGAGTACCCCAACGGCAGGGGTGAAAGGTGGAACTAAGGAAGCCTCCCCTACTTGAGCATTTTTCCCTTGCAGACATAGTCAGAGGAGACATTTTATGGCTGCAGTGACCTTGGAAAGACAGGATTGCACAATTACACGCACCTGATAGAGTGAAAGTCTTTAGAAGTTTCCATCAGGCATCCGGCCAGCTTAAAGGAATTTTAATCAAGAAGAGGTTTATGAGGTAACATCGCTTGGACTCTCTTCTCTGAAGCCCTTTTGATACCAAGCAAAAGGTGTTTCAGTCAGTTGCTTATCAGGCTTATCTTAATTATACCTTGGAAATCAGTATGCAAGTTAAATTGGCGGTAAGCTGTTACTATACTGTCTTAGAAATTGTGCACTCTGTCTGTTCATTTCTGAAAGGAGATTTTCTTCATCTTGAGAGTCACAGCTGGAGCATGACTAAAACCTAACACCAGGCAGGAAACCTCCTGCTGTGTGCAGTTTCCTAGCTTTCAGCATAATTATGCAAATCCATCTTTGACATTAGAGAAAGGCCAGTGACAATGTCAGGCAAATGTTATCCAATTTTCACTTAGCCCCATTTTAGGTATTCACAGAGCTGATGTTCAGGCACTAAAATATGAACATCATTTAAATGTCTAAGGGAGTTGCAGTTTGGTTCCTCCTACTGGAGTGGTTCATTTAAAGGAAGAAACTTGTGGGCCCAGTGGCCTCTCCACTTCTATCTCCCCAACCAGTAATGGTGCTTTTGGGTGCTTTTGGTTTACTGGTGACTCTTGGAATACTCCCAGGCGTCAGTTTCCATGACATTGACCACTGCGAACTCTGTTACTCTGGAATTCCATTGTGTCTGAATGTAAAACAGAAGCACCTGCAGCCAGCATTTTATCCTCTTCTATTTGTTTTTATGAAGCTCTACTCAGAACAGCCACAATGGTCAAGGAAAGCATAAACATTAGTGGCTTTTCAAATAGAAAAAAATGGCTATAGACATCTGTCTTATTGGTTACAGAGGTTGCAAAATAGATTTGTGGAGCTTGTGAGTATGACCTAGAATGAGTATGACCTAGAATGGCCTCCACATTCTGCATATGAGTTACCAGAAGCCTGCTGCAAAGGACTTGTCCAGAGTCTCTAAGTAAATCAGTGGCATAGCAAGAAAGAGAAGCCAGATTTTTGGATATCCAATTCAGTGTTCATTCTACTGCATTACCGTGTTTCCAGGGGATATTTGAGGACTAGGGTCCAGCCTCCCTCAAAGGCAATGTAAGCATCTTCTTATGCCATGAAATTTGGGAGGTTTTAAAACCTCTTGGAGAGGACCAGAATCCAAAGCCTTATCTTTACCAAACCAAGAAGCTTGCATATTTGCCCAACAATAATGGTGACCGAATAATGAAGAGCGATTGACCCAGATGATGATGTTTTAAGAAGGTTGACTGCTGAAGAAGATTCCCACCTTCCAGGAAAGATCAGGTGGCTTTGAGAGAGACTGATGACTTCACTGAAGTAGGTTTGGTGGGTTGGGCAAACTGGCTTCCATGACAGCTGTGTTAGCCTTGGGATCCAGAAAGCCTGAAAATATGCACAGTCCATTAAGAAATGTGTTATGAGTTTCCATGCTTTATCATAGAGTCACATGGGAGGAGGCCAGGGTTTTAAAGGGTGCAGGCCAGAAGACAAAGAGGGTGGAGCAAGAGGGATGGAAGGGGAAGATGAAACCAATATGGATGAAAGTAGAACAAAAGAGAGTTGCAAAAGCAAGAATTTAAAGAAAGGAGATAAGGATCTTATTTTAGTTTTCATAATGGGCTTGCTGACCAGTTGAGCTCTTGCTGCTGAAGTAGAAATAGCAAAGCCAGATTGGCAGAGCCCATGAATATTATGGACAGGATAGAGGGTACCAAAGACTGGACATACTGTAAAAGTAGAGTTGCTAATGAACCAAGCTCGGATACCCAAGTCAAGAAAGTGTCTCTCCTGGCCTAAGCAAAAGCAAACAAAAACCAGAGTTGGAAGGGACAAATCTGGCCTGAGAACCAATGAAGGAGCCAGGACACTTATCTCCTGGCCAATTTGTAGAGTTCTGTGTTCGTGGTAGAGCAAGCACCAGTTAAGAAAGGCAGTATATGTTTCTGCAAGCAATTTTATTCCCATATTCTCACTTAAAGACCTGCTCTCCTGAGTTGGGTGGTTGACCGTAGGGATAGAGAAAAAAAATCCAGAGGATATATAGAATGAGAAGAACAAATGGCAGAAGGGTGTGGGGGTGAGTTTGAGGGTGTAACTTGGGGGACCAGGACAGATACCTAAAAGATTGATTTAGAATAGTTTATTATTCTGCCAAAGGCAAACTTTGTGTTTCCTTTTATATAAAATGAGACAATGTCTCTTTAAGCATACTTTGAAGTTTGGAGTGTCAATTTAAATATGAATTATTATCATTGTGCACCTTGAGTCAAGATATGTTTGTTGTTCCTGATCTATTCCCTCAGGGCTTTTATGAGTATGGAATGGGTATGGGTTATATACATAGACTGGATAAATCTTAATGTATTTCTTCTCTCCATATGAAAAGAACTAATGTGAAGACATTTCTTGTTAGGCTCATATTTCACTACTTGTATTTACATAAAAAGGGAGTATTTAATGACCTTATGATCAAAGGGTACAAGCAGAGTCACTGACTTACCATGCCAAAGTCTTTATTGGTCATGAAAATTCAAAAGCATCCTATTCATAATAGAGTCTCCCACCCCCTCAATTGTCTCTCTGTGTTTTCATGGCAAATTGCAGGTTGACCCCAAATTCTAGTTCAATTAGGCTCTTAGGAGCTACTTAACAAATGTGTAGTAAATAAATGAATGAATGGATGAACTCAGAGGCAATTATATTGTACAATAAAGGAGATGTACCCATTAAAGAAAGAAAACAGTATCATAACCTTCTTTTCTCTAGTCAACTTATAACCCCAGCTGCTGGGTCATGATGTCCTTGGCATTCAGCAAAATAGACTGTTTGAAAATGAATCATTACAGAGCACTAATTTTTTTAAAATCCAAATTCTTGCTGCTTGGATTACTGGTGATTAATGCTTCTGCCTGCCTTTTTTGGGTTTGAAGTCAGCCTCCCTCACTTACTTGCAATTAACTTTGTGCAAGTTATTTAGTGTTTTAGTTTCATTTTCTTTAATATTATAATAATAATGGTGTCTATTCTGTAAGGCTATTATGAGGTATGTATGATGTTAAGCATAAATCATTTTATAGTAGTGCTTGGCACATTGAAAGTGCTCAATAAATGTTTTCTGTTATTATTTTTTCCATTATTATTGTTTTAAAAGAGTTTGATTAGGCAGTGGATGAAGTCTAGAAGAAGTGCTGCTGCTTTGTTAGGGAAGATGGTGGGTCTGTTTTTGGTAGATTGAGTTTAATACGCTTTTTAAAAAATAGTTCTGGTGAGTTTAATGTGTTGTAGTGACATCCAGCAGTTTCTTTTAAACATACAGCAGTGTCTTTGGATAATAATTGAACTATAAAGAAAGAGACAAAGGAGAAAGCTGTACAGAGGGGAGAGCTGAAGCTAAAAGATGAAAGAGAATACCTTAAGAGAGAATGCACTACGCTGATGGACAGTGACTGCAATGGGGTTGTGGGGGGGAACCTGATGAAGGGGCTAGTGTAATCACCATAATATTACTCATTTAATTGTAGATTAATGATATCAAAATAAACTAAAAAAAAAAGAGAGAGAATGCAGAAAGAGAAAGGGCTTCAGGCCTGAACCTTGGAGAGAACTCACATTTATGGAGTCAGAGAAAGAGACTGCAAAGCCAGTAGAGGGGTCAGACAAGTAGAACTTCACGAAACACAAGGAAGAAGACACTTTTTAGGAAGGATAGTCAACAGTCTCAAATTCTTCTGCAGAGGAATCAAGGATGATTAGGTTGAGAAGCCTATTCATTTTTGTTAGACTGCTTCTCAATAGCAAGGATTGAGTGTTATCAATACTTACATTCATTTTACCAGCATAGGTTGCCTGGCTTATGGTAGGTGGTCAATGTATATTTGTTAAATAGGTGAATGAAAAGGACGTTAGAAAGAGGAATTTCCATGGAGTTTTCATGACAAATCAGATCACAAAAGGTAAAGAGTAAATTGTATAATGAGAAGATGGAACGTACCACTTGAGAAAATGGTTATATCAGTTATATCACAGGTGGCAGAATTAGGATGGTAATTGGGAGAAGTCACAGGGTAATTAAAAGACCTTTTTAAAAAAGTGTGAAGGTGATGGGGGAACCGGGCATGTTTTTATCAGTGGGGAGGAAGAGATGGAAGATGCCGTAAAAGAAGAGGTGAATGATGGAGCAAGGATGGCTGGAGAAATAGGACTAGGAGAAGAAAGCACAAGTGCAGCACCTCATCCTCTAGAAAGGAGGAAGAGAGGGTGGGCGGCAATATAAAAATATTGTGATTTAGGAAAGGAAGGTGTGGCAAAGGAGAGGTTTGGAGTTAGAAGGAGAGGCCATGAGAGATCTCACTTCAGGTGATCTAAGCATTCTTGGTGTTGGAGAGGAGGCTGGGGCTAGGAATTTGAACAGGAAAGACTGAGAACTCTACAGAACATTTCATCTCTGATCTATGGAGTGGAGGAGTATGGGATAATTGGCTTTAGCTTTTTGCTAAGGGTTTCATGTATTCCCTGGGTTCTGAAATTTTTCCTAAGGCTATTGTGTATACTTGTAATAATTTAAGTCATTAATACGAAAGCTGGAGAAAGTACAGATAAGTCTTTTAAGAACCAAGCAGCACTTTAAAAAAAGTGTAAAATCACATTGAGTTCCAAGAAGGTTCATTATTATCAACAGTCACTTCGGCAGAGCATACTTAATTTTATTTCATTTACTCTCTCAACACTAAGGCAGTTACATTTTAAATCTAGAAGAAGCGACAGTTTAATGTTTTCATGACAGTAATTCAAATGTGTACATTACTGGTTTATAGGCACACACCTTGCTAATGTCACTATCACATTTGTAGTCCTGTGGATTCCAGGGTTTGAATTTAATCAGCCTTTGCTCAACAGTTTCTTGATAAGTTTTTTGTTTTTGTGTTTTAATTTTTTTTTGCCTCGTCATTTCTTTTTTCAGGATGAAAGGATTCACTGTAGGGCTGCATGGGAGCAATAGGACTGAATCTTGAACCAAAAGTTTTAACTTGATTTGGTCCGTTTTCCTTAGAGTTTGGGGATTACTAGAAAGAAGCTGAGCTGGTTTTGGCACTAGAACTCAAGTGCAGCTAAGAACTGCACAATCATGTAGTCCTCATCTCCTCTAGCATACACATCAATTATGCTAGTCTTCTAAAATACACACCACTCATTCCACCCTGACAACACTGTTTTATAATCAGCAAGAATGTGTGTGTGTTGGGGGGAAGTACCCTGGAATGTTTCTGTTAGAAGAGGTTGCTTAGAAATTTCTCAGTGTTTCTATTTCCGCAGCTGTAGGAGCCATATAAGAAATAGTACTTTTTTTTTCTTTTGGTGGGATTGGAGGATTTTCAGGAAGTATTAAGAAAATTAAACAGCTTTTAACCACTAAATTTCATCCTCAAGATGTCTTTCCTATTGCTTCATGGAGCAATTCATGAGTCCTGCCATTTTAGGTCTGGATCAAGTTTTATACTTAGGGAGTCCTTCGATTCTGTAATAGCCTGTAGCTTTTGTATTGGCTAGTTTATGACAAAAGCTAATTTTTTTTTCATTGCAGTTCTTCATGATATTTCCCTTACGGTCTGCTCTATGGCAACAAGAGAATTCTTTAAAAATTCTTGACTTTTTTTGGCTTAAAGTCTGAATTTCAATTGCTGAGAATTTAATGGATTTTTGCTTTTTGTTTTGGTAAGGCAAGACGTGATTTTGAGAATTTGTTCATCAACTATCAGGCTTATGTTTTATGGACCGTAAGTTACTTTTTGACATCTTTGTCTTTTCTGTTTAGTATACTTAAGATGGACACTATTATAATCCTTTGGGTATGCATTCCTGAGGCTAAGAGGCTACCACATTTTATTAACATAATGACACAGTCTTAACTTTCAAGCACTATTAATGCCAAGGCTGCATTCAAATGGTAATTTCCTCCCATAGTTTCAAAATGGATCAAGTTTCTTTCTTCACTTCACCCAATATGTAGCTTAAAACCAAATTTGAAGGCCACTTTCAGTAACTTCATATGACCATAGGTATACATTTCTGCTTGCTGGTCTTCCCCTTCATTTGTATTATTTTCCATTTGCCCTGTTTCTTTAAACTATTTGTTTTTCTTCTTTTATACATGCTTATGACTTCCAGTCCTTGGCAGGGAGAAGTGGATAATAAATACATATAAATGGTGTCTATAGCTCAAATTTCCTATAACCTCCCAGTTTTCTGGGGGACACTTTAGGAAATTTGTTGTCACCTCCTATAACCAGCCGTCTAAACATATGGATGTTTTCCTTTTAACTTCTTAAGAGGTTTCTGTACCACCCTCCCTACTGTTGAAAGTGCAGGCATCTGTGGAGGAGGCCACACTGCATATTATCTGCGGAAGCTTCCAGCCATATCAACTTTATTACTGTTTCACTCCTGAAGAGTCATTGACCTTGGAGAATGGGCCTTTGAAGCAGAGCTGTGGAAAGTGTCTTTACAAGCTAAGATCATGCCATCTATCACTCATGGCCACTGCTTAGTACAGCTGCAAATATTGCAGTATTCATAGATGTTTTACTGTCTACTCTTTGAATATGCTACAATTTCTGTCTCTTGTTACCTCAAAACATAAATGCTTACCTGAAGTAGGTAACATAAGATTATGTGACATTACTGGGGCATTTAAAAAATGGATTTTGAATGGCAAATTCTAAGAATGGCCCTTCCTCTTTGAGAAGCCACACTGTATAAGCTTGAGTCAGCAAGCACAATGTTAATACAATCCTCCAGAGCCAGAAAAGAGGTTGGTATATTTGGAATGACCTGTAGAATTGGGGTGGGGGACAGGTACCACCTGTGCTCTGTTGACTCATTTGGTCAGAACTCTCTGCATATTTTGAGCAGGATTAATATTGGTAACTGCCCTTTTGATTCAGAAAACATTTAGCAATGCAGTTTCACCATCTAGAACCTTTTTCTGGGCCATTAAAAATGTCAAATTGAAATCCAGTTGAGAGTTTCACCATGTCCTCCATATACAAGGTGATTCTGCAGTCTATTATGTAAGAAATCATAAAACAATATTGAGTTTGATGGCACAGTTCAGGGTTTTAAGCACTGAGAGCTGTTGATTAGGATTTTGCTATTTGCCTTTCTGAACTAAGGGTAGAAATGTTCTTCTTTAGTACTTTGACAATTTTATGTAATATACTGATCTCAGGTGAGGTTAGTAAAGTGAGAGATATTAAAATGGATTATGTTTGGGATGGTCAATGGATTACAATTGGAATGGATTACAATGGTCAAGAACACTGCATGATTCTGTCTAGCATTTAAGAAGTCTATTTCAAGGTAGAACAGAGTATCTCAGCACACTTGACTTCGCTGAGAATGCAAAGAAACACCACTAATCTAGCAGTGCCATCCCTTCTCCCCAACATACACACATTTTACAAACTATTGCCTTGTATCATGGAAGACGAAAATTTGGTAGCCCCTGAAGGGCACAAGCTGAAACTTTCTCTTTAGCTGGCAGTCTAGATTGGAGATGTTATTAAAGGCCAAGTGGGGGTGTAGGCTGATGGGTCAACAAGTGGTTTAACCTGACCTAGGCTGATAATGAGTGGGTGCTGGGTGTCTGCATAGCTGAACTTCCTGCTGGGGATAGGATGAACCTCTATGATCTAGCCTGTTGTAGCCTGTACTTCTGACCTCTCTTGTAATTTGTTTTACTGAATAAATTTGACATATAACATTGTGTAATTTGAAGCTGTACAACATGTTACTTTGACTTTGATACATTTCTTTCTTACAATATGATTGCCGTTGTAGCAATATTTATCACATAATTATAGTACAATATTGTTGTCTATTTTCATTATACTGTGCATTAGATCTCTAAGGCTTATTTACTACTTATTGCAAGTTTGTACCCTTAAACAACATCAATCTTACCCTTTCCCCCACCTCCCCTGGTAACCGACATTTACTGTTTTTTATGGGTTTGACTTTTTTATATCCCACATCTAAGTGATATTATACAGTACTTGTCTTTCTCTGACTTATCTCACTTTGCCTAATGTGCTCAAGGCCCACCCACATTGTCACAGATGGCAGGATATCCTCCTTTTTCATGGCTGTGTAAATAACATTCTATTGTGTATATTTACAACATGTTTTTATTCATTCATCCATTGATGAACATACAACAATCTGATTTAAAAATGGACAGAATGAAATAGATGTTTTTCCAAAAGGATATCAAAATGGCCAACAGGCACATGACAAGATGCTCCACATCACCAATCATCAGGGAAATGCAAATCAAGACCACAATGAGATAATCCCTTGCCCTTGTTAGAGTGGCTATCCTCAAGAAGACAAGAGAAAAAAGGTGCTGGTGAGAATGGGTGAAAAGGTTACACTTATACATTGTTGATGGGAATGTGAATTGGTCAGCCACTCTGGAATGAAAACAATATGTAGGTTCCTCAAAAAATTAAAAATGGAAATTACCATATGATCCACCAGTCCCACTTCTGGATGTTAACCCAAAGGAAATGAAAACAGGATTTCAAAGAGATATCTGACCTCCCCTATTCTTAACCTATAAATAGCAATCTAACTCTGATTTCCTGTGTCCCTGACACTTTCACCTTTGGAAAACCATAACTCTACATCCTAATCTCCATTTTAAAGGTCCAGGCATGATACAATAATTTCATTCCCTTCTCCCCTTGCCCTCCGCCCTTTTTTTCCTGATAGTTCCACTCCTCCTCTTTCAAGCTCAGATAAACCCAGCCACTGTTACTTGGAAGGTAGGGCCTGGGTCCTAAACACCCTATGAAAACGTGTCTACAGTAAAAAATGTATAATTCTCTTTTACTATGGCATTCTGTTGCTAAGAGAGATATTAAAAATGTTTGGTAACCAGAACATAATAAGCACCAACAGTCGAAGGTGACTCTCCAAGTCCTAAAACTTTTGAGGCTGTAACTATGCATATTAGCTGAATATCAGCCTTGGTCATAACATAATATTTCCAGCAGATTAATCCTAGAGCATTTTACAAGCAAAATAATTCATTTATTCATTCAATAAATATTTATTGCAAACCTGCTATGTGTCACACACCAGGCAAAGAGCTGGTTATAATAAGACCTATTAGTTAAAGGAATTTTACAAGCTAATCCCAGAATAATATGTGGGTCAGAAACTAATTTAAATTTCCTGTTAAAAATTGAAAGATAAATACTCTGGGCTGATGGGAAACTGATCCTAATGATTTGGACAATCTAAAAATGATAAGCACTGGGTTTTCTTTTTCATACTATCAGTAGAAAAAAGGATTTAGGATTTTTTTTCTCTATTCTGGAATCCAAAAAGCTGAACAGGAAGAGTTAACTAAACCCTTAAGAGTAGTGTCTAGGAAGGAGAGAGAATATCATGTGCATCATCCTAAGGAAAAGAAACGTTCATATCTCTTCTAGGATTTTCCTAAATTACACAGAACTTATTTCAAACAGCATTATGTTTAATTTCTTCAGATGCCTTGATACGTGATGAGCAGCTGAAACTACAGACAGTGGATGAGACAGAAGGGAGAAAAGACATGTAAAGTGAGCACTGAAAAGAGTGTGCAAGCTGAATGATCAAGAATTATCCAGAAATCCTGTGGGGGTGAGGTCCCACCAGGCTGGGGCCAATTATCCAGATGTGGCTGGTTTGAATGATGTGGGAGGGTTTGCTTTGCAGGAAATGAGCTTGATGAATGATCCTTTTCCTATACGTGTGGCACACTGAGCATATAGTCTCCTCAGGATTATATTTTTATAGCAAAGCCAAAAAGAGGTATGAGTCTAATGCTTTTTTTCTTTAATTAGCATTTACTTTGAATGTCTTCTGAATAAGTGTAACATGAACGAAAATAAAAGGCATTAGGAAACTGCTGTGAAAGAAATACCTCTAATAATTTCCTGGAAATCGTAAGGGCTTTGAATATCTCAGAGAACCTGAAATTTTCTGGATACTGATTTATCTTTAAACCATTTCAAAATCCCAGTTTAAGATGGTAGGTAAATAGTAAGCTGATCAATAAATGACACTGGTTACATGAATGGATAAATAGACCAGTCAAAGGGGATGCAGAAGTGATGAGAGTGGGTAGGGATGGTGCAACTTTATTTTTGTTTGAAGAATTGTTTTGCTTATTTTTTTTCTTGAAGGATGAGAATATTTGAGAATTAATATATTTAATAGAACTTTCTGGCATAGTTATCAACATCCCTAAAGGTTCCATACATTTAAGAAGGGAGGCATCAATTATTTACTGAAGGCAGAAGCAATTTTGATCCTTATTTTTTTTTCTCATAGAAATCTCTTCCCTCATATCTTCTCTTCCTCAGTGATGAGGAAAAATATACGAATTATTTTGTCTGCTTTCCCTCCTGGGGAAGTGTGGGGAAGTTGGGGTTCCTGTGACCAGGATCCTCACTGAACTTAAACCGCCCGATGATGTAACTGGCCTGTTGCTAGGCCACCGCTTCCACACCTTTAGGCAATAAGCTATTACTGTGCTATATAGGGAGCTCGGCCCAGTGCTCTGGGCGGAGGCAGAGACGCTAGTGCTCGACCTACCGCCAGGAGAACAAGCCGGTAATAAACCCTTTCACCCCAAGAACCCTTTGCTGTAAATTTCTTTGGTCACATTGAATCCATAGCGAACTTGCCTGGGGCTGAAACCCATTGGCAAGACAATTGGCAAAAGTCTGCAGGGTTCGTTGTTGACCAAGGAAAAAGACAGGCTGCCCTTATGGGAGGGGTGCTTCAGCAGGCTGCCCCTGTGAATGAGAGACAGTGGATTGTCCCCCCAGTGGGTATGTGGTCTGATGTGGCTTGCCTCCTAGAGGACTGGGCTCCACCCCAGGACTGGAGGCAAGTGGAGGTGACACCTGAGGCAGTAGGGGTGGCCCTTGGTATAGTAAGTAAATCCTTTGAGAAACAGGGTGCCTGTGAGGCAGTGGGGACAGTGGGTTGGTTGGCTGCTTCTCACAGTATTAAAAAGGTCTACAGAGGAGACTCAAGAAATGGCAGCATGAGAACGTGAGCTGCAAACTTCTGTGGATTCCCTGAAAAAGGAAATGATGAAGCAGATAAATTGGCCCAGATATGTTGGTTAGAAGGAAAGCCTGCCTCTGATGTAGCTCAATGGCTATATCAGCATTTGTTGCATGCAGGGCAAAAGACAATGTGGGCTGTAGCCCGTTGGTGGGGCTTGTCTTTGACCTTCAAAGAAGTTAGTAGAGCCCAGCAGGAGTGTGTTGTGTGCTCCAAAAGGGACTTACATCGAGTTCCACAGCAACATGGGACAATAGCTAAGGGGCCTATACCCCTCGTCAGGTGGCAGATAGACTATATTGGCCTTTACCTGTGTCAGAAGGATATCGGTATGCGATGACTTGTGTGGATACAGCTACTGGACTTCTGGTTGCTTTTCCTACCCATTGTGCAGACCGGCAGATGACCAAAAGAGGCCTGGAGCGTGTCTTTGCTGCCTATGGGCGACCACAGGTAATTGAGAGTGATCAGGGCACCCATTTTACTGGACATACACTGCAAAAATGGGTGCAACAGCTGGGAATCAAATCAAAGTTTCATGTGCCATACAATCCTACCACAGCAGGCATGATAGAGAGGCACAATGGCTTGTTAAAATCCAGACTAAAGTCAGATACCAGTAGTCTGTGGGATGGACAGTCCGCTTATGGACCTTGCTATGGCGTTTGAATGAGAGACTCCGAAAGGGAGCCCTGAGAGCCCCGTACACATGTTAATACATATGGCTGCCTCCCCTATACAACTGCAAGTACAAACCAAGGAAAAATCACTGAATCCGAGGTTCGGCCACCAGAATAACATCTTGCTGCCAGCACCAACTGCACTGAACCCCAGAGACTCCATTGAGTGGACGTGGTCTTGGACCTTTCGACACATGGACCAACGATGGCTGGCTCTCCTGACACCTTGGGGACTGAGGCCTGGAAGCTGGCCTCCTGGGTATTCCTGGAATAACAGCAGAGTGGCCACCAAAGGTCACAGTAGTATATCATGAACGGCCAGAAGGTAGGAGCATCTTACTGGGGAGTTTTGTTTTATCATTATGGCCAGTGCATGCACCTCCAGTAACACTATATATAGACCCTTCAGTAACCCCCACGGGGAGAGGAGTAAAAGTATGGTATACTAGACCTGGAAGGGACCCCCTTCCTGCTACAGTCCTATCACAGGACCACTCTCTTGCATGCATCCTACCTGATGGACAAGATTTGCCTATGTTGGTGGCATTAAAACATATGTCTTATCGCCCCTAAAGTCTTTGTGGATTGGAAACTTCCTCTGGCTTGAGGATTATTATAATTTTTGTTAC
>JAVSCE010014313.1:0-63607 GCA_032199065.1 Smutsia gigantea
ATGGACCCTGCAGGGGGACATGGTGGTGGAGGGAATCTAATGCTGCAGCTGGCCAAATGTGTTGGTGTGGTGAGTGTCCTAAGCAGCAGTCCTGGCTCAAGCTAACTGTATAAGCTATTATATAATAATACAAAGTGCACTGATAGCAGTTAAACTTGTGTCAGTGCTCCAGTTCTAGGATATCAAAAGGTGAGTGTGACCCAGCTGATGAGGCATAGACATCCCCCTAAGCCCTGGGACGGGCAAAGGGTCCCTGTGAGCCTGCGTATCCCAGGACTGCAGGCCCCAGAGGTGGGCACTGTACCTTAGTGGCACCTTCCCACAGACCTCCCCCAGGGCCCACTAGCTGTGCAGAGCTGGACAGCTGGACAGGCCTCGTTCCTCAGAGGAGCAGGACGGTGATTATCTTACCAACCCTCCAATTTCTCCTTCCCGATCATCACTTTCCCGGGTCCTTCCACAGCCGTGTCTGGCTGGACTGTGCATAAACCCCTTATCCCATCGCACTTGGGTGGCTCTGGGTGGACCCTGACTGGCATGGGCAGCACCTGTGCACGGGCTTGTAGGTGAGTGTTTGCAGCCAGCTCTGTCTGGGCCTAGGGCTCAGGAGGGGGCGACTCTGGAGAGGCTGTGGAGGGTCCTGGTCCCTGAGGCCTCAAAGCCCTGGCCAGGCAGCGTTTGCTCTGTGAGGGAGCATGTGAGACACAGCTCCGCACCACCGTGTCCACCTGGCACTGCACCAGGCACAGAGCCCTCCCCACCCTGCCAGCCCCGGCCTTCTGCACCTCTCTGTGGGGCCTTGGGCCAGGCCCTGCCCCTCTCTATCTCTATCTCTGTTTCTCTATCTCTGTATCTCTACTCCAGGTGGAAGACTCATCTATGAAAGCTTTTCCAGCTTCTAAACTTGCTGAGTCTCTTACGGGAAGTATCTGAACAGAGGCTTCCCCACCCACAAAAAAAAACCAAAATAAAAACAAAACTGGTCTCTTTGCCCCACTATACCTGATTTGAATCTTAGAGAGTATGGCCCAGAGATGAGCCAACCCTGCAGTGGGCCCTGGACCCTGGGCCCTGGACCCTGAGGCCTGGAAGGGTAGACAGTGGTGTCTGGAGACCCAGTCTCCACCTGATGGCTGCTGGACTGCAAGCCCCAAGCTAAGCAGAAGGAGGGACCTTTCCCCTCCAAACTTCAGGGCATGTGGCCCAGTGACACTAGCAACAGCCCTGGCGGGGCAGCAGGGCAGGGACCACCATCCCTCTGCACAGGTGGGGAAAGCCAGGCTCCGGGAGGTGAGGAACTTGCCTGAAGTGCCACAGGAAGTGGCGAGCGGAGGGCCCAGGGTCTGCCTGGTTCCCTAGCCCTCCCCAGTGAAGGCAGTGTCGCCCAGTGGCTAGGTGGCTTACCATCCCACAGCTCTGGGGGCCAGAGACTAAAATCAAGGTGTCAGCAGGGCTGGCTCCTCCGAGGGCGTGAGGGAGGGTCTGCTCCTCACTCTGCTGGTCGACGGCAGTCTTTGCATCCCTTGGCTTCTAGAAGCGTCACCCTGATCTCTGCCTTCACATTCATGTGGCCTTCTCCCTGTATGCTCTGGGTTTGAATTTCACCTTTTTATAAGGGCACCAGTCCCCACCAGTCATACTGGGTTGGGCCCACCCTAATGACTTCTCCATTTGAAGGGTCTTCATGGAGGTAATCAGGCAGCTACTTGGGTTGAAGCCCCATTGCGCTGTGATCCTGGGGGTGCTGTGAGGCATGGTGAACACTGGGGTAGTTGTCATAGGAGGTGTGAGCCAGACTCCTCTGGCCCCAGGGCACCCAGGGTTCTTATCCTGGGCTCCCCTGTGGTCACAGACCACCTGAATCCTGTGAGATGAGGCTTCCTCTGGGAGGTTATGCTGCAGCACCTCAGCCCAATTCACCGTTCCCTGGGCTGCCCTGATGCTCAGCCCATCCTCCCCCGCCCTCCATCCGGAGCCGCACTTACTCCCCCACATTACACACACACACACATACACACACAAGGAAGTTAAGTATTTTAACTTGATTACCGCTGTAAAGACCCTGTCTCCAAACCAGATCACATTATGAGGTACCAGGGATTAGGACTTCAGCATATGAGTTGGGGGGGGAGCAAATTCCTCCTGTAACAGTAGCTGGGAGCCTGGACGTGCTGACCAGGCCCTGCACCGCCCCAACTCTTCCCTGGGTGGTTCCCCTTTAAGTCCACAACAGACTGTCTCATTCATTCAGAAGGCAGAGCGCCACGCTGCCCCTGTGGATCCAAGTCTGGGCAAAGCATAGTGGACAACCTCGGGCACTCCCTGGAAGGTCTCAGACCAGCACAGCAGCTTCTGGAAAAAACGGCCTCCTCCCCACTGGGCTCTGCCTTTGCCAGGGGCCTGGCGCTGCGGGCACCTCACATATTCTGTCATTTGATCCTCACAACCACCAGCACAGTAGGGACAAACTATTCCCATTTTACAGATAAGGAAACTGAGACTCAGGGGAAGGCATTCACCTGCCTGTGTGACAGAGTGACAGAGCCAGGATTCAAAGCCAGGCAACCTGCCCCCAAGCCTGAACTCTCTCACCCCTCACACTCAGCCACAGAAATGGACCATAGGGCCCAGCCTACCTCCTGAGCAAAGGCTGAAGGAGGAGGAGGCCCAGGTCCAGTACTGCAGCCCTGTACACCAGCCCCACAGGACTCTGCTGCCAGATGGACCCAGAAAGGAGTTAGGCCAGGCCCAGAACGGCCTCTCCAGCTCTGAGGGGCTGGCCCTCCCCTCCACGCCTCAGTTTTGCCACTGTACAGTAGAGACAGTGATGCCTAACGGCGCAGGCTGCTGGGAGGCTCCAACAAGATCCACCAGGATGACCATGGGCCCCATGATGGCAAAGCCTGCACCTGTGCTGCCCCTTCTGGGCCCAGCAGAACCTGGCACATTGGAGTCACTGAGTAAAAGCACAATACTAGACTTGTGGCTTTTATAAAGATGGATAATAAACAGAATCATAACTTTTCTGAGATGAGGTCATAGGGCAATTACTAATTTCCAAGGAGAGACAGGACCCAATGGCAGAGAGGTCAGACACCATACAAGCTGCTAAGAAGATTCAACTAAAAATGTGGGCAATTTTCTAAAGGTGAAGTATGAGCTAATGAGAGATACAGAATCTCCAGGAGCTACGCAAGGCAAATCCCAACCCTCTCACAGCTCTTCATGTGCCTCACCTGGTGCTTAGAAGACAGACTGGGGTGGGGCAAGAGGCTTCCTACTTGTAGGAGAAGTATGGAGCCTGCCCACTGTCTCCTTTTCCACTCTCTCTCCTATGGAACAAGAGTCTTAAGTAGTGGAGAGCAAGGCAGGAGAAGCCAGTGGGTTACAGGTGAAGACCCACTGCAGCTGGAGGAATCAAACAGAAAAAACTTGTAGCTCTGGGCAAGGAGCAGAAATACATCCTAGGCCGAGACCATCCAATCTCACCTGCTACCAGTGAGGGGTGAGACCCAGCTCCTACCGAAAACTGAAGCTGAACCAGAACAAAGAATGCCCTCTCCCCCAGCCAGGCTTACAAGCACTGGGTAACTAGTAACAATGGTGTACTCCTGAGGGAGGGGCAAGGACAGGGAGAGAGACTCTGAGGAGCAAGTGGAAAGGGAAGGCCTAAAGCTGAAGGTGGCGCAGACATTGAGAAAAGTCCTTCGGAAAATTGGGCCCTACCCTAAGCACATAGAAATGCTGGGGTAATGTAAAGTGGCCCAATTTTAAAAATGGACAAAAGATCTGAATAGACATTCATCAAGGAAGATATATGTACAGCAAATAAACACATGAAATGATGCCTAATACTATTAGTCAAGCGAGGTATTTCTAGAGGAACATGAAGCACAAAAGTAACCATAACAACAAAACTTAAACTTCAGCTCAACTCCTGACTAGATCGACTCAACTCCCCAGACAAAAGGCCTAGCAAAAGAAGACATGTGCCCACTTCCAGAAATAAATACTGTTTACTCCCATCTCTGCTGTCCTACATAAGACATCCAGATTTCAACCAAAAACAGTAAGACACATAAAGAAGTAAGAAGAAGAAGAAAAAAAAAACTGTCAAGGGACAAAGCAGTCAGTAGAACCAGACTTAGATATGACCCAGATGCTGGAACTATTAGGAAATTTTAAGTAACTGTGATTAATATTAATGGTTCTAGGGGAAAAGGTGAATAACATGTATAACAGGGAATTTCATCAAAGAGATGGAAATTGTAATAAAGAATCAAACAATATGATAGAAATGATAAACAATAAGAGATGACAAATGACTTTGATAGACTCATCAAAAGACTCAACAAAGCTGGGGTAAGAATCAGCGACCCTGAAGATAGTCAGAAATCACCAACTGAAACTCAAAGAGAAAAAAGAGTGAGGGGAAATACCCTGGAAACAGAACAGAGAATCCAAGAGTTAAGAGACAATATCAAATAGTCTAAGGTATGTATAATGGGAATCACAGAAGAAAAGAATGAGACAGGAAAAATATTTGAAATAAGAATGGCTGAGAATTTTCCAAAATCAGTGAAAGATACCAAATAACAGATTCATACATAGATCCAAATATAAAACCTAAAATTATAAAACCTCTAGAAGAAAACAGAAGAAAAATCTTTGTAACCTTAGGTTTTTTGATACAACACCAAAAGTACAAAATTTTAAAATTGATAAAATGTAGTTCATGGAAAGTAAGAATGGCTATTCAAAAGATACAGTTAAGAAAATGAAGGCAACAAAAGAAAAATATAAATTGGACTTCATCAAAATTAAAAATTTGTGTGCATCAAAGGACTTTGTCAACAAAGTGAAAAGACAACCTGTAGAATGGGAGAAGACATTTGTAAATCATATATCTGATAAGGGACCAATATCCAGAATATAGTTTTTTAAAAAAAACCTCCTACAACTCAACACAGAGAAAAGCAAACAACCCAATTCAAAAATGGGCCATGGCTTGAATAGAAATTTCTCCCAAGACGATATACACATGGCCAATAAGCACATGAAAATATGCTTAACATCACTAATCATTAGGGGAATGCAAATCAAATCTACAATTAGATCCCCTTCACACTCATTAAAATTGCTATAATTTTTAAAAAATGAAAATTGCAAGTGTTATTGGCAATGGTGTGGAGAAATTGGAACACTGGGCATTGCTGGTGGGAATATAAAATGGTGCTGTCACTGTAGAAAAGGGTATAATGGTTTCTCAAAGTTTTAAACATGGAATCACCACATAATCCAGCAATTCCACTTCTGGGTATTCCCCCCACCCCCCCAAAAATGTGGCATATACATATAATGAAATATTATTTAGCCTTAAAAGAATGGAAATTCCGATGCATGCTACAACATGGATGAACCTTGAAGATATTTGCTAAGAGAAATAAGCCAGACACAAAGAACAAATACTTATGATTCTACTTATATGAGGTATCTAGAGTAGCCACATGCACAGAGACAGAAAGGAGAACGGTGGTGCCAGGGGCTGGGAAGGGGAATTGGGGAGTTAGTGTTTAACAGGGACAGAGTTTCAGTTTTATAAGATGAAAGAGTTCTGGAGATGGATGGTTGCACAATGTGGATGTAGTTAACCCTGCAGATCTATACACTTGAAATAGTTAAAATGGTAAGTTGTATATTACATATATTTTACCATAACAAAAAAATTTTTAATTTCTACAGTAGGGTGGGAAAAAGATCATGTACAGTGGACTGGGTATCTGAATGGCTTTGGACTTCTCACCAGCTCCATGGTAATAGTGGGGAGTAGAAGGTAATGGAGCATAACCTTCAAAATTATCTGGGAATACAACTTCTCACCTAGAATTTCATATCCAGCCAAACTATGAATCCCACAGGTGCATAGAATAAATACCTTGCAAGATCTCTTTTATGCAAGTTTCTCAGGAGGCTCCTGAGGTTGTGATCTGGATCTTGGATGGATCCAAGACAGAAGAGAAATGAGGGAAGTCTGGGATGTTGTGCAGAGGGTCTCAAAAGTGATCAACCCAGACTATAGCAGGTCAGAAGGTTTCAGGAGAAAGTCAGCAAGGGGAGAAAATCAACAAGGTGTTATTAGACTATGTGGTAAGCAGACCTCAGAGGGGTTCTAAAATTCTGTTGAGGAGGTGGAGAAGAATTAATAATCGGGACATAGGAAAGTGATCAAATGAAAATGTGAGGCTCCCCAAAGTTATATAAAGGAGATGTGATTAAATTTCTCTACATGGCTCAGATGTGAACAATAATTATATAGACGCTGGATACTGATTTAACAAATATTGCTATATACGTACATTTGAGCAAAGACAAGGAAAAATGGAGGGAGGGTTAGTAAGAGAATTAACTTTCCCTGTTCCACTAAAAGTAGACAACGTCTAAAGTTGATGAGTCAAAAAATAGTGGCATAAACGTATTATTGACAAATACAAGGTAAGTGCCTGTAAATAACTTAACATAATTGTTTTGGGGAACTCAGAAAGGAGGTAGGGATGGGTCAAGGGACAGCTAGCTTTGTTAGAAGCTTTCATACCATTTGAATTTTTAAAAATATGTACTTGTTATGGGTTGAATTATTTCCTTCAAAAAAAAATGTTGAATTCCTAGCCCCCAATACCCGTAATTGTGGTCTTACCTGGGAACAGAAACTCTGCAAATGTAATGAAGTTCATGAAGTCATTAGTGTGGGCTCTACTTCAATATGACTGGTGCCCTTACAAGAGGAGAACAGAGACACGCGAGGAGAAGATGGCCATGTGACACCAGAGGCAGAGACTGGAGCGATGTGGCTGCAAGCCAAGGAGTGCCAAGGACCGACAGCCACCACCAGAAGCAAGGAGGCAAGAAGGTTACTACCCAGATCCTCAGAGAGAGCATAACCCTGCTGACACCTGGATTTCAGACTTTTAGCATCCAGGACTGTGAGAGAGTAAGTTTCTGTTGTTTTTAAGCCCCCAGTTTCTGGTGTTTTGTTACAGCAGCCCTAGAAATAAACACAGACAGCAACAGAAACACTTTCAATAGTTTGCCATTAAACCTAAGATAACCGTAGAAAGTCTGCATTGTTATAATGATGTTTATAATGTCCAGGCACCACTGAGCTCCCCAGTCCCCAAGTCCAGCTACCGTTCCCGTCTGTGGAAGTGGCTCAGCTTCCTACCGTTGGGGTGGAGCCTGACCTGACATTAGGACACCTGAAGAACGGGGCCCACTGATGGGCTGTTTCTCCAGCCACAGACCCTCCACCCCTGACAGCCACCATCTTTGTGGCTACTTCACAAATGCTCTTTCTGCCTCAAGGTAGGGTTCCTGCAGGCTTGGGAGCTGCTCTCCAAGCAGAAGGACAGGATGAAGGCCAAGGCAGAGACTGTCTCTTCTACTGCCTGTGTTGTGCCCAAGTCGCGAGGCCCTGAAAGACCACCAAGGAGCCGATTCCGATGCAAACACACAAGGGTCTTTAATTACAAGCTCGAGCTCGGACCCTCACCCATCACCGACACAGTGGTTCAGGAGTGAGAGCCCCAAGCCCAGGTTAGGCAGGGGTTTTTATGCTCTACAGGATTCAGGAAGAGGGGAACTCCAACCCGGTACATGCTGGTTGGCTAATTTTGAGCAAGCATGTCTTATGCATTTTCTATTGGATGGGTCCGGCTGGCGCCAGGCTGCCGGTTGAGATAACATGTAAGGTTTTTTTTTTTTTTATCTTTAAGGAGCAGGAGCGTTGCTAGGGGAACTATCTGGGGTAGGGGTTTACAGGCCCTGGTGGCCATTTGTCCATGTTCTCAAGACTCGTACATCTCATACGCCTGGGGGCATCGGGCACAGATGGCCGACCTTGAGATAAGACCTTCCTGCCTTCTTCTAATATCAGTTCCTGTAGTTAGGAAACTTTTCAAGGTTTCTTCCAGAGCCAGGCCCGGTTCAGGCCTCAGATGGAGATTAGGCACAAAAAACAGAGTAAGTCCTGTTCTGTCCTTCATTTAGGTTCACACAGTCAGATTTGTTAAAATGGCTTCTTTTATGCTAACTCTAGGGTCTCCCACCTGAGCAACCCAGCTCCGGGAATGTGCAAAGCTCATAGCACCCCGAGCATGAGGGCCAGGGGGCCGCTGTTTACCTGGACATTCTCAGGGGAACTCCCTCCCCAACAGCAAGAGGGAGCTGACCTGAAGTAGACAAGCACACTTGGGGGGCCCAGAGATGCCCTGGTGGGAGCACTCCTCACAGAGGACCCTTTGTAGGCTCTCCCTTGAAGTGGCCTCCTCTCCTGCTGGCTCCACCCCTCCCTCCCCGCCCCCACGTCTTCTGGCTCAGTGCCTCTGACTCTTCAGCAAGTAAGTTCATCAATCTGGAAGGCCAGTTCATAGAGTGCTCCAGAGCTAGGAATGATCTGGAAAGGGGTCCCGTAAGCGGGGCAGGGGAGGGTGTGCGTGTGGGGGAGGGAGTGGGGGGTGAGGCAGGGAAGGGAGAGGCAGGAAAATAGAGCAAGAGGTCAAGAGGCTGGGCTCTCTTGAACTTGGGGTTCAGACATGTGTGTGTGTATCTTGTGTGCACACATGTGAGTGGTTATGTGTATGTGTGTATGTCCATTTGTCCCTGTGCATGCCTGTGTGTGCACGTGTGTGTGTGAGTACATTCTAGACAGGAGTGGAGGGATAGGTCCAACTAGGGCCACCCCAGATGGCCTTCCACTGCCAAACTTTTGCCCAAGAGGTTCAAACACTATTCCATCCCTTTCTTCCCCCCAGTCATTATTGATCACAATGCTTCCAGCCTCCGGTCCTGCATTTGCAAAGTCTTTTTCGGCCTGGTGCTCACCAGCTCGTGACCAACTTCCAGGTAGAGTAAAGGATTAAATGGTAGGCACAATACGAAGTGAAACAATTAGAATTTCTGCCTCATTATCATGGTAATCTTATCAGTCGGATAATGAGGTATTAATGGAGATTTAATGTGCATCTCATAACAGAATCCCTTGGAGAAAACACACAGGGAAATTGCTGTAAATCCACTTAATGATGGAGAAGTCCCAAAACACCATATTCCAAAGGATGAAAAATGCAGGATGCAAATGAGAAAGAATCAAGGTCAATAACACCACGGGGACGAGCCTAATGGCAGATTTGGAGATATATGTAATAAAAATTGCATGTTGCTTTTAAACCTCACCCTCTGTTGTTTTCAAATGTTCATCCCCTAGTAATGAAACACAGAAGTGCAGCCAGAATGATTTGTGTGTTTTAGAAACCATAGGGGGGATGGAAACTTGTCTCACAAGCCATCAGACCCCCCACCGGGAGCCCTGGGGAAACAGGGTGCTTTACGGAGAGGCCTCCAAGGTCAGGGGGCAGAGGAGGAGCCCCTTGGTTGACAGAGGGTGAAAGCCGCCTCTCTGAGTTCAAGGTTATTTGGGAAACACCATCAGGAGGGAAATGCTTGTATTTACTTCTGCCTCTTCATTCAACTGACATTTTTTGGTTGCCAGCTGCGTGGCTGACCACAGGCAACTCAGAAATAGGAAGAACACACACAGGTGCAAGCCCGAAATAAAAGCTCTAATTCAGACAGTGGCTACATGTGCCAGGCATTACTGAAATGCTGTACATGGGTGACCTCATTTAATTCCAACAGCAGCACAGGGACAGAGAAACTATCAAGATCTCCATTTTTCAGATGAAAAACTGAGACTCAGAAAAATTAAGTTGTCTCAAGTTACATTGTGGCCTGCCACTCACCACTACTGTATTAGGTTGAACCATATGAACTTGCCAAAATTTGACCATTCGGGGTCCACAAAGATGGTAATTTCATATGGTTCAGGCTGATATTTTACTTCCTGGCTAAAGACCCCTTCTAAGGTACAGAAGCCTCCCACAAAGGCAGGAGAGAGGGACAGAACAGTGTCCTGAGCTGTGGGTCACAGAATCCAAGGAGCTGCCAGATCTCTGGCCTCACAGGGGACACAGCCACGGAGCTCCTATTTCCCACATCAGTTCTAGTGCTGAGGGAAGGGGCAGGAAGCCCTGAAACACCCATCCACACATTAAAAGTACTTTGTGAATCAGAAAATGCTAAGCAAATGTTGGTCGTTTGGTTGTTATAATTGACTGATGATAACAAACAATGCTTGGACCTCCCAGATATTTGTAAGACTTGACAGTAAAGTTAGCTCTAGTTTTTGCATATTTTGGGGCACTTTGATAAGGAGAGTTTCTTGCAGCTCTGACAGCAAAGCGACTAACTATCCAGCTTTGCCAGGAACTGTCCTGGTTTTAGTTCTGAAAATCCCACATCCCAGGAAACTCTTAGAGCAGGGCAAACTGAGACAGTTGGTCACCCTATCCTAGAGGGACACAGATAGGAGACATCAGGCCAGTTCAATGCAGCATTAGGCAAGCAGCCCATGTGTGTCCTAGGACAGAGAAGGAACCTTCACATCACAGCTGCCTGTCGAGCTCTGGAACAGCCACCGAACAGCTGACACCTCCCTCCTCCTCTCAGGAATCCCAACAGCCAGAGGATCATGAACCCACTGCACAGACGAGAAAACGGAGACAGGGGCTGGGAAGGGACTTGCCCAAAGTCACAAGTAGCCAATGAGCATCTAAAGGGCTGAAGAAGGACGACAAGACCCCACCTGAGGGTAGAAGTGGCCCCCAGAGTAGAGGTCTGAACCAGGAAAAAGGCAGATATTTGACAACATTTCTGGAGTCTTGCAGCTGTGTTCCGCTTAATCACAGACAGCAAATTGAATGAAGTTAAGACAGTGTTGCCTCTTTGAATTTCCCCCAGGCCCTGTTTAATAAACAAATAGGCATGATTTGTAATTAGCTTATCCATTGTGTGAATGCTTCTAGAGCACCTGAAGTGAGTTAAACATGCCCCCTGCAATCTCATCGACAATATTAATTTGCTCAGTAAACCTTTCTTCTTGGTCCACTGTGCATGTGACCGAATCACATATTGTTCTGCAATGGACATATTGAGAAAAATTGGGACTTTTCAGCCTGGAAAGATGAAGACACAGCGTTCTCATCAGTCCTGCCTCCCTGCATGGGATTTGGGAGCTACTAGTTCAGTTTGTTTTCATCAGCAAAGGCCAGATAACCCACAAAACATCTCCCATCTTCCCTGCCAACCAGCCTTTAAAAACTCCACTAGCCGCTAGCATGAAAGGCTTCTGGTCATTAACGCCACCTCACTGAGTGGCCTGAGGCTAGGGCCCTCACCAGTCTGGACGGCCTTTCTTTTGAGCAAGCTGTTGTGTGTTTACAGGCGCTGCCTGCTACCCGCCTGTAGCCGCTGTTTGAGTCCACTAATTCCTGCCAAACTAACGGGCGTCCTGAATCATTTATCCTATAATTGGGGCTGCTTATCACGAGTTTTGCCTGCTTTCTGTGCTAACCGTGTGGCGCTGCTGCTAAAATTCCGAATCCTAACATTTCCCTGCTCAGAGCTGGTGGGAGGGCCCCTCGGCACAGGTAGCCATCTTGATTGCCTCCACATTTTCCAGCAAAGGGGTTTCCATTCATCTTCATCACGGGCCCAATCTGTGCGCAGAGAGGAGGCGGCTGCTCAGTGGGTCCTTTCCACCCAGTCACCTGGAGGCTTGCTTTCTCTCGTCCGTTCCTCTGCACTCACAGCCACATTTATATTCCACCTGCCCTGCAGCTTTCTCCGGGGTCTGTGAGGGATGCCCAACAGGCTCTCTTCCCCGGGCCCCGCATGGAAATCCAGGTGCCATCCTATTACATCAAGGGAGATGAAGGTCACTCCTTCTGAACAGGCAAATCAGGAAGTGGAGACTTTCCTTGCTGCGGCCTTGGCCCTAGGAAGTGGACCTGGGCTGTGGGGGGACGTGGGCTTTCCCTGCTCCGGAGATTCTAATTCAGTCTGACTTGCTGATGCCTGCTGGGTGACAAGGCTCCACGCTGGGCGCTGGGGATGCCCCGAGGGTCCAGCCCTGCCCTGGAGGGGAAGTACACACCAGGATCGGGATAATAATGAACTATCACGGACACCATCCTCTACAGTGTGCAAAGCCCCCTCTGCCCCCACCTCACGTGACCCCCGACAATCCTGTGGGGCTATTTTGCAGAGGGGCAGATAGGATCCCTCAGTAGCTAAGAATAAGGACATGGGGAATCATCTAAACCTGGATCCGATCCTGGCTCTGTCATGGATTTTCTGTGTGGCTTTGGATAATAAGCCACTTCACCTCCCTGAGCCTCAGCTTCCTCATCTGTAAAATGGGACTCATAATACTACCCTACTCATAGGTGAGGGTTCTGTGAGGTGATGTGCATAAAGCACTCAACTCTGTGCCTGGCACATAAAAATGGCCCCAGAATTCAAGGCATTATTGTGATTCACAATACATGCATTCTAGGTAGTGTCTCCCTGGAGAATGGGGCTCCAGGGAGGGCTCCCACATTTCTTAGGACTGTGTCCCACGAGCTTGTCTGGCCTTGGAGCCTGTCAGAGCTGGGCTCAAGTCCTGACTTGGCTATTCACTGGCTATGTGACTCAGAGCTGCTGCTTCATCTGTGCCATGGCAGTAATAACCTTGCCATTGGGTTGCAGCAGAAAAGTTTTATATATCAGGAATAGTGGTTATTACTTGCCGCAACACAGGGTGGGTAAGGAGGAAGCCGGGTGCATTTGTGTCCCTAGGGCAAGGGCCACGGTCTAGTTCTAGGGTCCATCTAGAACTGTCCTAGTAAAGAATTTAGTGAAAGGCCCAATGAAGCAGGGTATGGTTGATGCTTCCTCCGTCCCGGAGCCTACCCGCTCCCCTGGCTAACCTGGCCCCTCCTCCAGAGAGGCGGGAGAGGGACCTTCATCCGGCAGCCTTTTCAGCCAATGATTGTACCCGTCCTTGGCCACAAGATGTCACCCTCGGTTCAGCAAAGCAGGAACCTGGGAGAGAACTTGCCAGTCAGACCTCCGCCCAGGGAAATGGCAAATCCAGCCCTACTCACACCGCCCCCCCTCTGGGAATCCGCAGGCGAGGGCCCTGCAGAGGCAGGCGTGCTGAATGGGATCAAATCCCAGGAGTTACTGCAGAACACGGCACCTAGCCTTCAGAGAACTCTGGTTTGCAGACCCCCACCTAAATTCACACACAAATAGGGATAACAATCCCTACTTCATAGAGTAGGATCAAACAGTGCCCGGGAAACGACGGGTGGAGAGGGTGGTGCAACGACAACCGCGCCTTGGTGTGCTCAGGGCTGCAGCCGCGCAAGCGCCCTGTGGGTCGCTGACATCCTCCGTCCCTGCTCCCCGCGCGAGGGGTAGGAGCAGATGCCGGAGAGGCAACACTGTGGCATAACCTCCGCCCCTTGGGGCGGGCCCAGGCCCCGCCTGTCTGGTTGTTCAGTCCCACGTGGCCCAGCAGGGCCCGCCCAGTCCTACTGAATCGGGCCCCCTGGCGCCTGGATCTGGATGGGCCGAGAAGGGAGGGAGAACAGGGCCCCGGCCTGGCGCCATCGGGACTGGAGCGGCGCCGGGCAGCCCGCGGCCTGGAGTCCGGGGACCCCCGCGACAGAACGGGGCGCGCATGCTGGGCCAAGTGCCCTGGTGTCTTCAGACCCGAGGACCGGCTGGAGCTGGAGAGCCCCGGGTCCTGAGCCCCGAGCCTGTCCCTCCAGGGCCTGTAGACCCGGCCAGAATCTTGCACCCGGGACTTGGCTCCGTGGTGCTGGCACGTGGGGAGCACGAGGTTCCCCACCGGCTCCCCAGCCCCGGCCTCTTCGGCCCCGCGGTGCAGGGAGCGAGCGGCAGGGCCCGAGCTGCAGAAGAGAGGCCCCGCGTCCTCTGCCCGGGACGGGAGCCCAAGGGCTCGGGCGTGGCGGCTTCCCAGGGGACGGGAGGTGGGGAGGAAGAGCCAGCCCTGGAGGGGCCGAACTAGGGTAGAAAGAGCGGCATCCCCTCCCCGCAGGACTACTGTCTGCCCTCTCATCCACTCCCATCCGCCGGCATTTGGGGACCCCTGCCATTCGGGGTCTCACAGTCCCCAAGGAGAGCTCGGACCCCAGGAAGACTGCTCGTCTCCGGGAGGGTCTGGCTGAGGCTGAAGGAGAGGTTACGGTGTCCCCAGACCCACAGGGCAAAGGCCTACAGGGACACAGAGCATGACACTTGGGGATACTGTGAATTTTGAGGGGCCAGGTGGAGCTGGAGAGGAAGGAGAAGGGGCAGAGAGCTTAAGCCTGAAAAGTAGGTTGGAACCAAAATAGAAGAGAAGATTTTAGGCAGAAGAGAAACCTGGTCGAACCCAATACAATGGGCACTTGGGAGAAAGAGCCAGAAGGCGTCAAGAAAGCCCATCAGAGGGCAGATGTGAGACTAGTGGAGAAAACTGGCTGTGGCAATGGAGGCACATTCAGGAGGCAGTGGGGACTGGATGACCCCAGATTGGGGGCAGGGAGGGAGAATATAAGAGGCAGGACATGCAGGCACTGGAGGATTGGGTGTCCAGACCCAGACGGGAATAAAGGAAAATTTCAGAAATTGTTTTACTGAATTATTACTCATGACCACAGAACAATAAAACTTAAATTCACAATAGATCCTTTCAATTAAAAATGGTTCCTCGGCTGATTTCTATTCTTACACACCTGATCCTGAAATGTCTAGAGGCACAGTCAACGCTGTCCCTCTTACGGTGACGGCTCTGCTGGCTGATGGTGGAGGGTGATGCTTCTCCAGGATTTCCTGGCCTCTCACCACCCATAACGTTTCAGTCCTGGTTCAAGTTCATTAAACCAGGTTAGAAAGAAGCTTGGTGACCAAATTTGTGTTCACTGGCCAGAGTCTCAGGTTCCCCTTTGAGCCAGCTCAGCGGGCATCCTCTTCTGTCAGGGGTCCAAAACAACATGGTACTTGCGGCAACTGCCACAAAGTCACTTCACTTTAGCTACATTCCTTGGTTAAATGCTAGAACAGAAATATTTCAAGATTTTATATATTACAACATATGACAAAACCAGAAACTGGAAGGGATTAACTGAGGTAATATAGCCCAACTCAGGAAAAGCCTTCAAAGTTGTCACTTGCCTTAGGTCTGGTTAGTGGCAGAGCTAAGATTAGAACCATCTTCAGGCTCCAGGACCTGGCACTACAACATACCCCACTTGAAGCACTTGACTTTTCAGGAAGTGGCAAGAGTGATCCAGGGAGGCCAAAAAGACAAAAAAACAAAAAAACTCTTCAGGCACATCAGAGTGGTCCAGCTTTGCTGTGGAAATGCTGGTAGGAGCTTACCATCCTCCCTTCCTATCATCATTTCCTATGCACGCACCTCCCGCCTTCTCTCCACCAGGCGGGCTCACTCTCAGCCTGCTACCCCTAAGCTGCAGCACACGCAGCCTCTCCCGTCCCCCTCAGCCACAAGAGAAGGAAAGCAGGGTTGCTGGTAATCAAGAAGTGAGGAGAGGGAGGTAAATAAATCCGGGAGCTGGAATTCACAAATGGACTGAGGGGACCAGAAATAGGAGACGAAAGTGAAGGTTCTGTCACATTTAGCAGGGGGAGACCAGGCTAGTCTTTGGGAGCAAAAGTTAAGTCAGAAGCCAGGGGCTGCTGGAATTAATACTGTTATTTTACATGAGACATGGGTTATGAATGAGAACCAAACACAGCAGAAATCAAACAGCCATTTTAAAAGCTAAAACAGTGAGGAAGATTAAGACAACTTTTTCATACAGAAATCTGAACACTGCAATCCTCTGAGGATGTTCAGCAAGTTGAGGGTGGGGAGGGAGACAGTTTTTACATAGATTATGACTAAAAAAAAATACTTGAATTTAAGCAAATAAAAAGAGCTATCCTTAAAGGACAAATTGGTCTGGCTGTTGGGCAAGACTTCTTATCCTTTAAAAGGACCTTCCTCACTCATACCTGTTACTTTGAAGGAGGTGGAGATAAGATTTCCATGGTGATTAAAACCACAATGAGGTATCACCTCACACCAGTAAGGATGGCCAGCAACCAAAAGACTAAGAACAACAAATGCTGGCAAGGATGTGGAGAAAGGGGAACCCTCCTACACTGCTGGTGGGAATGTAAGCTAGTTCAACTATTGTGGAAAGCAATATGGAGGTTCCTCAAAAACTAAAAATACAAATACCGTTTGACCCGGGAATCCCACTCCTTGGAATTTACCCAAAGAATACAACTTCTCAGATTCAAAAAGACATATGCACCCCTATGTTTATTGCAGCACTTTTTACAATAGCCAAGGTATGGCAGCAACCTAAGTGTCCATCAGTAGATGAATGGATAAAGAAGATGTGGTACATATACACAATGGAATACTATTCAGCCATAAAAAGGAAACAAATCCTGCCATTTGCAACAACATGAATGGAGCTGGAGGATATTATGCTCAGTGAAATAAGCCAGGTGGAGAAAGAAAAGTGCCAAATGATTTCCCTCATTTGTGGAGTATAACAAAGAAACAAAACGGAAGGAACAAAATAGTAGCAGACTCAGAGACTCCAAGAAGGAACTAGTGGTTATCAAAGGGGAGGGGTGTGGGAGGGCAGAAGAAGGGGATTGTGGGGTATTATGTTTAGTACACATGGTGTGGGGTAGCACAGAGAAGGCAAACAGTGAATCTGTGTCATCCTGCTACACTGATGGACAGTGACTGAATTGGGGTATGAGTGGGGACTTGATAATATGGGTAAATGTAGTAACCACATTGTTTTTTCATATGAAACCTTCATGAGAGTGTTTATCAGTAATACCTTAATTAAAAAAAAATTTCCATGGTGGATGGCAAATTTTAATAAGGATCAGAGTCAGATGGGAAGCTTGCCAGGCAGGCAGACTCCCAGGCCTTGCCCAGAAATTCTGATTCAACAGCTATGCGGTGAGATCATGAGTCTACAGTTTATGGGTGTCCCCGAATGGATGATGCAGGTGGCCCACTGGTTCATACTATGTGAAACGCAGGCCCTCACGGTGCTTCTCAAACTTCCCTGAATTGAATAAGTCACCTGGAGGACTTTTTTTTTTAATATGAAAGAATGTTTGAATTCCTGTCCTTAAAAACTATAAAGACTATGATTTGGAAATGAGACTGTACCAAACAATACGCAAAGAAGATTCATCCATTCCATACCTTCTCTTTCGTCTGCTCATGCAGAAAAACATTATCACCACGACTGCTGTTGCTTGTTACCTTGTATTATTTTTATCCATGTGTTCACCACTTTACTGCCCCTTCCACATAAATTCTCAGCACCCCTTTTTCACATACCTATATGCCACATCTCTGAAGCCTGGTCATATTGTCTTTTGAATGATTATCACCCATGATGTGCTTCACTTTCCCGATTGCCACCTCTCATTAGTGGCTAGAGAAAACACCAGGACTGGACTTTTCCTTCCACCTGTCTCATTACGAAGTCCTGGCCCATTTGCCCAAGTAAGCACACAATGCAGACATCTCTTGAGAAAAAAGCTGCTAGCATTTCAGACTCATGTCTTACAAACTGAGGAAGTGCCTGTAATACAAATCTCTGAGACATGGTTTCTATTTTCTTTTCTTACAATTTAAGTGTTCTCCTGATGCTCTAGCCCAGATAGCCTGGAGCCAGGGATCACTCAAGGACTTAAAGATCCTTGGTTCTCCTCCATGGATTCTGATTTACCAACACGAGTACCAGGTGATTCTCAGCAGGGAAGTTTGGAAAACAACATTTATAGTAGGACTCTCTAAGGCACCTAAGAATGGGCCCTACTCCCAGAGATTAGAATTCATTGGGAAAACTGAGTCAGAACAGGTCACTTGACTGAATTAGCCAGGAATTAATGATAAGAAACATCAGCAGCTATGTATATGAATCAACAGCCCTGGTTACAAAACTTTTGTCAAACACATAAATTAGGAGGGCTAAGGAAAGTGGGAGTGAAAATGTTCTATTTTTAAAAAATCATATTGGATGCTCTTTTCACAGGAACACAAAATTTAATGTTTTTGGCCAGCGATATGCTGAATTCTTAGTTAACAGAAGTAAGACTACCACGGTTTCCGTGTTCATCATTTATAACAGGTTCAATGGTTTGAACTGAGAGCTATTTCCATTTTAGCACAGAATGTGGAAGATGTTTTCTGGATCCCTGCAACAAGAGATCTTCCAGCTTTTCTGGTCAGTTTTTTTTTAAGTCTATGTACTGCATTTTGGTACCCAAAGATGGAAAAGGATTCTTTTGGAATGAAATAACTGAAGCAAAATCTCTTCAATGAATACTTAAATCTCTAGGTAGATAACATATTTACAACCAAGAGGAGCTTCTGGCCTGATCTCACTTTTCAGGATCATGACACATTTTACAGGCGGCACTGCAGGGAGGCCTAGCTGAACAATGTCACAAGCTCAGCATCCTCTGGGAAAAGCTACAGAGCCACTTATTTGGAGAAGGGGTTAACTGGGTACAAACAAAACAAGAGCCCAAGAACACAGGTAATTCCAAGTTGTCAAGAAAAACTGAATTCCACTTTCAGTTCTAGGGTAGTCATAACATTAATTTTAATAAGCAGAGTGAACACTAAGCCCTAATCAAACTTTTAAATGTTTCCTTCTAAATGAAGTGGATCAATACAGGGAAAGCACCTTTCTACCAGTGAGGGAAAACAGCAGAGGGAGCTTGCCTCTGTGACAAGGGCTCCTTGTCTAACAGAGACTCCCCTCAACCGAAAAGATTGATAAAAGCTTCAGTGAACACCCTGATTAGGACTTTTGCTCTCAGAACTAAGGCTGATGAATAGCTACCAAATACAGGAGTCAGATAGGAACTGTGTTAAAACAGTAATTGTTCACAATCTCAATCGTAACTGCTGGATCATTATAATTCCTTCCTGTACCACACTTAACAAATATCCTTAGATGTTCAGATGAAAAACACAAGGGTAAATTTATGGAGAACATTAGTAATATTTGAGAAGTCAAATTTCCAGAAAATTTTCTGAATACAAAATAGATGATGGAAACATAAAACCCAGTGAATTCAACTGCTCTCCCTTTTTAATAAGTTTTTCAGAATGATATACACTAGTAGTCACATTAGGAGACAGGATGGGTTTCCTATACATATACAAGATGGTGCAAGCTCATTAAACTGAGGCTCATGTAAGGTTTTGTCAGTTTCAAGAAGAGAGGCAGTACAAAGCTTTTTAATGCAGTTGAAGCACAAGAATATGGTAGACGAGAGTCAACTCAACAGAGGTGAATTCTTAAGGCGTGTGGCCCCTGCCCACACTGTCTGCCTTTAACCAAGTGCAGATGTCACCTCTCTTGGACTTAACCTACTCTGAGGACAGGCAGATGGGACACAGGAACTCCATGGTGACACCACAGCTCAACCACACCAACCTCAACACTGAAGCAAATTATACTTTCCATTCTCCAAATGTTCTCAAGTGAAATAAAGCTATCTGGGTCATCCTACTTCTTGGGTAACCTATAGTCTAAACTACATTAAGTAATTATTAATCTGGCAAAGTTCTGAAGCATTTTGGCATTCAAAATATCTCAAATGTCTCATCACTGTTAATCTACTTTACTAAAAATTCTTTGACCTTCAAGATTATTTTGACTTCCACCCCCACAAAGTTTGGTAATTACATATAGAATAATATTTACTAGAATTAAAATAAATAAAAAGAGGGCAAATACAGATTTTTCCTTAAAGAAAATGGAGCAGCAGGAAGAGAAAGTCTAGTATACAGAAATGAAGAATGCTAACTCCATGACATTTCTATCATTTCTACACAATCCACTAATAATTCTGAGCAAGTGTGGTCCTATTTTCCTTTTCAAACCCAATCACATCAGAGAAAGGAGTATTTTAAAACTGCACCATTTAAGACATCTAGGTGACCTTGGCCCAAACTGGAATTCCCAAGGCAGGCAATAAAAAAGTGGTGCCGGGTTGGCACGGACAGTCAGCTACCGATTCTTATAGCAAGAACGGGGCCTAAGTTTGGGCCAGATTTTTGTTCTCTTGCTTATGTACCTCAGGAACATGTACAGTGAAAGTCTATGCTAAACAAAGGCTTCCAGGACACAACAGGAAAAGGAAAACCATGCATCACATCTATTTTCAATCCCTCTTAAAGCCTAATTCTCTTACTACAGTGATCTTATATCTGTATAAAAAAGGCTTTTTTAAGCAGGTTTCTTAAAAAGAAAAAAAAAAGAAAGCAGTAACCGGCTGAGTTTTGAACATTGAGAAAGAAAACAAAATGTATACCAGGTTTTTAAAAACAAAATTCACCAGGAAAAACTTTTTAAAAAACTTCACAAGGAAAAACAATCTTCAATCTGTACTTCTATTACTTAACTCTCTGCCACAAGCAGAATATTAATATAAAATACAAACTGATTTTTCATTAGAGGAGTTAATTCTGTAACATTTCAATAAACTGGGTCACCACCTCTCCATTTAACATTCATTATCTTTGTAAGTTCCATGTAATAACTGGTGGCTACTGAATGTTTCCTATGGATGATTTTGTACTTTTCCAGTAATCTTTCACGTAGAATAGGTACTGGAAAGAAGTATAGTGAGACATTAGAACAACTATTCCTCTTTCCTGAAAGAGCAAAATCAAATTCCTCCCTATCTCACCACCACCCCACCTGCCATGCAGATTCAGAAATAACACTACAATGAATCCTCTCCTGGAATCAAACCAGTGAATGGTTAATGCTGGTTTGTCCTTGCTCCTGACGAGATTTCCTGAGGGAAACTTAGCTGCCCTTTAAACAGCTGGGCTGTGCTTCTCTGCCAGCACCTGAGTCAAGACCCAAGTCCCTGCCTCTGACTCAGAGATACAGTGACTCTGGGCTTCTACCCTCACCACCAGCTCAAGTGCTGCAGAGCTCTGTTGCCTGCCTCCAGTTAGCCCTACACCCAACTTGTCACCTCAGCCTCACAGAAACAAGCCCTGTGCCACGTCCACATTGTCATATTTATTTCCACAGTAATAACATGCAATCAATTAGCAACCACTGTGGAGGAAAAAAATCTCTCACTGACTTATGAGTTAAGTCCCTTAACAATGAATTTCAACTACTCCAAGTCTTCCATTGACTTAACATTTATTGAATCAAATGTGAAGTAAATGGACTACCTCTAGGTCTTAGAAATCACTTTAGGCAGTTTGTTTTGTGAAGTATTTATGATGGGATTTGACTTCTAATACCCAAATTTGACAGTTACAGCCCATGAAGCACATGACTCTACACAGATTTCTTGACCTAACATTCAAAAGGACATTTTGTAGTACTAATTTTGATCTCTCCTTAAAAGGCAGAAACCTCATCCCACACTCCTCTGCAACTTATTTTGTATTTTAAAATAAACGAATGAGAAGAGGTGGAGGCATAAAGGAAATGCAGCTTCTTTAGTCACAATTACACAAAAGGATCTTGGAGGGAGGGAGGAGACAGCCTCTGTATTCATCTGCTTAAGGCTGTTGGTCTCAGTTCCCTTGAAAATGCCTGGAAATGCTGCCAGCAACAAGGGGCTCAAACTGTGGGACTGAGTTTGTTATAAAAGCAGCTAAATGTGTTTAAGAAACATACAAAGTGAAACCAGTTGGTGACGACCTATATACAACACATGTGCTTGAAGTTTTGGCGAACCTCCTTGCTCAATTTCAGACACCAAAACCCGCTCCTGATTAGTTATCAATATACAATGAAATAAAAATACTGTAACATGTACTTTTGTTCAGAAGAGGGAAATAAAGGCACAGAAACCTGACAAAATAGATTTTTTTCCCATAAGAATAGTATAGTTGATTAAAATAGCTTATCACTAGTAAAACTTGTATCACTAGACAATACAAATTAGTTTTTTTAAAAAATGACATTCGCTGAATTCCTGGTCTGTGCATTCAATGTGAATAATCATCAAAAATATATTACAATTAAAAGTCAGTAAGGAGTTCTGTTTGGGGTTTCTACACTGTACTTAGTATTTCAGATGAGAAGTACCACAATAATGTACTAAATAGCTACTGTTCCTTCGTACAGTATGTATGGATCAGGAGTCTACTGCAGGCTCAGAGACATCCAAGGTAAGAAACGTCCAAGTGATTTTTATTCCTCTCATCAAAGGTAGCCCTGTGCATCAAATTCCACACCTAGAAAGTTCAATGAACTGTATTACACCTTAATAAATATTTCTGTGTATTTGCTTTTTGCTTTTAAGCTCAGCTTAAATTTTGTCAAGGAAACCATTCCACAAGAGGATATGTCAAACCTACTATTGGCAGTATTCCTTGTTTATTAGAATCTGAAGATGTCCATATTACATCAAATATAAATATATATTTACATTTCCTTCTTAGCTTTTCAATTTAGGTGACTATTTATAGATAATGCCACTAATGTCACCACTAATATAATCACCCTCAGTGCAACTGGTATTTTCCTTCCATTGGATGCATGTGAGATCAGGGAGCATCTTAAAAGAGGTGTGTGCTCTTTTTTTGAAATAAAACAAAAGAATGGGTACCCATTAATGGAGATGTAGGAATTTTCCAGGAGATTTTTTTTTTCCCCAATATTTCTAAATACCTGAAAATGTGGTCCCTTTTGGCAGTACTAGTCTCTACTTGGGACAAGAAAATAACAAAATACGCAACTCAGACAGGAAAAGAGCCCAAAGAAAAGAGAATTGGCTTATTAGCTCATTAATCTGTTTAGTAAAGATCTGTTTAAAATGTCTGAATACTGTACAATATTATACAAAAACAATCTTCAGCCTTCAAAGCAGCTGGTACATTCTCTAAGAGATCAGTTTGCCCGCCTAACAGTCTGCTGCCTTGGTGGGCCTTGGCTGTGGTCACTTTCGGTCATCGATAGTTTTAATGAACTCCACTGCTGCTGTGAACTGCATCCACCAATAGGACTCCTCTCCAGAAAGACAGCTGGCATAAAAACTACTGATATACTGAACAGTGGACAGCAAACAGGGTGGATTTGCCTGGAGAAGTGAAAAATAAAGAGTCAATCACTCAGATGAATAGTTTGCAAAAATTAAGGTCAATATCTTTGAATGTTTTTCTGAGAAACAGATACCAGTCCTTTTGAAAACAATACCCAAATTCTCTTCGGAAGTAATTTATAAACCCTAGCTACGATGAGTAGCAACAGCATACAGGGGAGGTGACTCCAGTTCCAATCCTAGCTGAGCTGTCCAGAGCTTTCGATCCTTGCAAGTCACTTAACCTTGCTGGTCCTTAAGGAAGCTGAACTATACCAGTGGACTTACCCAACATCCCAGATTCTAGAATGTTAGATAAGAGGATAAATGCTGGAGGCAAACTGAGTTTTAAGTCCAGGTTAGTAAGTCTGGGTAGAATCAGCTGAGAAAGACAAAACTAAAAAACATAATATGCCCTCTGTTGCAAGAGGTAAAATAGAACATTTGTTTTTTCATCTTCTACATGTGGCTAGAAAGGACACAGGTGCATTAACTGGTCAGGAGGACAAGCAAAGAGCTATTCCTTAAAAAAAGGCCAAACTGGCTCAGTGCAGAACTAGACACAGCACATGTGGAAGAAAGAGAACAAGGCCAACAGGGAGAGTTATGAAGGCTGATCATACACTGATCTGGTATTTTCTGACTCTGAGCTAAGAGTTCAGGTTGAAGAAATACTGCAAACATTAAAAATTAGTAAGATATATGTCAAATATACTTTAGACATCAACAGATGGGCTGAGCTGAACTGGACACATGAGTGATGCAGTCACTTGGTGGCTCTGGGCACCTACACTGCATGGTCCCCCAGAAATGTTCAAAATAAACCATTTAAATGATGAAACTTTAAAGTCAAAAAGGACAATAGATGTCAGTAGTTTTTAAAACAATATGGTACAATTACAAAATAAGAAGCTGCAAGAGGAGAGGGATGTTTAGCGAACTTGGTAGCTGATGTGCCAAGTACAGCAAGGCATCCAGTGTGCAAGGAGACGGCACAAGCACAGCACAGAGAGCGTCACCCCCTCCCTCCCTCCGCTAGGACCTGGTCCTCCACCCTTTCTCCTGAAAACCCTAGCTCCTGGGTGGCACAAAACTTGACATGGTCAAGACCTTTTCTCTCTGGATAACACAGACCTGGAGCTTGGAAAAGAGCCAAGCTCTGTGTCATCATGTGAGGCCCTACACCACCCTGATCAGAATGTCAAATACACTCTTTTTGCAGCAGTAATGAGGGGCCTACCTTTATCAACACAAATACCAAAACAGGGACAAAGTCATCTGCTCCTGGGACAGAATCCTCATTGGCCAGGCTCAGCAGGTTCATGATCGTGGAGCACATTCTCAGGATGCACTGCACTTTGTCCCGGGGTGTCTTGTAAGCACTTATAGTCCTGATTTCTGACTGTGCGGATGGCCACGGTGCCTCCCGAAGATAAACCTAAGTGAAACCACAGACAGACAGACAGATCTTGAATCTTAGGGCTATGCTACAGGTAGCGACCACAGCAGCCTCCACATCGTTAGGCAGAAGGGTGAAGTTGTTGCCTTTCCTGTCTTCAGTTAAACCAGACTATGGTTCCCTCCCCTTCCACTTAAGGCTGAAGCTTAGCTTTCCAACTTTTAAATAATTTGCTCTGTATTTAAAAATAAAGCAACCCAGATATCCATTAGCAGAGGAAAGAGCATATGATAACATGGAACCCAAAATTCATAGAATTTCAAATAATTATCTTTCTTAACTAGCTAAAATGAAACCCATCTACAATACACACAGAAGCTGGTTCTAAAAGCACAAACAAGCTACTTTAAAAAGGAACAAACTTATCATGTACCTTTGTTGCAGCAGTTACAGACATAACAGATTCAAAAAAAATCAAGAACAATGAAAAATTTTATGCTAATTAATATATCATTAGTGGGGATTTTAATATAACAACCAGAAAGCTCAAATACCTGAAATTTTCCTATTATTTTGTAAGAGTTGTATGATAGGTAAAAATGCTAGTATTAATAAATAAAAGGTAATTTTAAGGTCATATTCAGGTTAAATTGCCCCTCCTAGAACTGTCATATGCTTTGAAGTGCTTCATATGGAATGTTTCTGCAGGAACATGACTATAAAAGCATCAACAGAGAGTGTTGCTGCCCCAGGCCGAGCAGGGCTGCAGACAGAGTGGCCTTGCCTGCATGCTGAGTGGCTTCACGGCAGGGCTCTGCAGTGCTGGCTCTTCCTCCTCTCCACTCCCAAGGTCCCTTTCCATGCCAGGGAATTTTAATCCTTGGAAGGACCTTTGAGAACTTTACAGTTAGAATAAATTACATCTAGTGCAAAAGGTGCTGTATAATTTATTATATCCTCTTTCCTTGAAAATTATAACATGCATATAGTATACTGAGCAGTTTTTAAGTAATACCACTCATGCTATATAAAGCTTGTATTACCTCTGGTATCTGGAGAGCTCTGTGATTTGCAGTCACTACTTTAGACAATCTCTGAATATGTTCATGAAGAACCCTGAAAACCCCCAAAAACACATAGGTAAGTATACATTTCAGAAAATAAGGCACACAAATAGTTGTAACAGATTTTTCAAAAGGTTTTAAGTTTTTTAGTTATTTCTAGATTTAGATTGCAATTACAGATGAGACTCTCTTTTTGCTATAAGTATTCTTGTCAAAAATGTCTCATATCTAGGATCTGCTTAGAAATGCTGAGGGAGCTGAGAAGATGCAGGGGGAGTAAGTCCTTCTCTCCGGGCTAGGGCTGCATCCCACAGGAGAAAAGAGAGGAGCCCTTAGCCCAGAAGCTACTTGGACACACTAATTAGGAATAGACTGAGAGGAAGTAGTGGGATCAAAAGCCAGAAACCAAAGACCACGGATGCTTAGATGGAAAAAGGACTCTGTGAACACGCAACCTCTCATTTCACAGATGAAAATAATTAGTCTTAAAAATGCAAAGGTTTTGCCCAAGGCCACCAGAGGGGTTAGGAGCAGGGACCAAATCCAGCTTTCCTGGTTTTGGTGTTCTTTCTAGAACAGTGATAACTCTCCACTCTTAGAACCTGCAGAAATGCCATGGAGGACAGGGTAGGAACAATCTGCTTCAAAGATGCTCTCTGCAGTAAATACAGTTTGAATGACCCCACTCCTTATCCCATTCTGGAAGCCAAAAACTGGTGCTGTGAAGAGAAAAAAGGTCACTTGGCAAATTAAGTAAAGAAGCTCAGAGTGGGCTAAAAGCTTCTGAGGCTATGAACAAGTAAGAGGCAGGTTGGAATCATCCTAGTCCACTCACAGGAACTCTCTCAAATGTACATGTACTACCTTAAAACAAACCTGAAAATAATCTCATATAAACCGCTAAGGACTCCCTCGGGGGTCCTATTACATGGACTCCTTAGAGCTGCTGACACAGGAAGCCACAGTTACCCGTGGGGAGCACAGGACAAAAAAGGCTGTAAGGCAGTGCTCAAGAAAATGAAAAAGAGGAAAACTAAAAATGCTAAATCACCCATTGTCTCAATGCCCCAAAATAACCACTGTTACCATTTGAGATATTTTTTTTCAGGATTATTTTTTTAGGATCACTTTTTAAAAACAGCTTTACTGAGATGTAATTCACATACCATACAATTCCAGGAATATTTTTGATATTTAAATATATAACTTTTCATCCCTAATAAATAATGAGCCTATATTAGAAGTCAATATGATGCTGTGATAGATTGGTGACTAAAAGAAAAGCATCCTGTTCTTGTGCTCATGGAGGAACAATCCAGTGGGAGGGAAAGCATTCAGCAGATGATCACACAAACCACTGATCAAAAATAGGGGGTGATTTGCCCCCCAAGGGCATTTAGTAATGTCTGGAGACATGTTGGTTCTCACAACTGCTGGAGTACTACTGGCCTCTAATGTGTACTGCTAACTGTTCTACAACACACACAACAGCCTCTCACATCAAACAATTACCTGGCCCAAAACGTCAGGAGTGCCAGGCTGAGAAATCATGACTCTAACAAATGTAACCTGAAACTGTGTCAAATGCTAGTGGAAGGCACACAGGCCTGCGAGAGTCCTGGCAGGGGATTTAACCTAGTCAGAAATGCCAGGAAAGGTCTCCCTGAGAAGTGATTCTAGAGTCAAAATCTGAAGGATACATGAGAATAGGAAGAAAACAAGGATGAAGGGAAGAAGAGATAAGGCAGAGTAAACAGTAGTGGCTTCTGAAAAGGCTACACCAATTGATATGCCCTCCAGCAGCTTGATTCCCCACATCTCTGAAATTGAATATTATCATTCTTTTTGATCTTGTAAGTCTGATGGGTGAGAAATGGTAGCATGCATTCCCTTTACTATCAGATACTCAGTCTCCTGTATACAGTATCTAAAACATGGGGCTAGCTGATGTGTCCCTACGTAGTCTAACACAGGCACATTAAACACAGAAGTACTCACTGGTCACGAAGTATGTCCCCATCCTGATTAGGGTAGAAAGCAAGCTTGAAAATCCGATTCATCACACTTCGTTCAATGGCAAGCTGAGCATCCTGGAGCTGCTCTTCACTCGCATTTTGCCATATGACGTCCTGGGCCATTGCACCATAAAGGAACTGCAGAAAATCTTCTACCTGAGCAGTTTTGTCATCAGCTGCTGTGAGTTTCTGAAAGTCTCCAATGCAAAATAATTTTTTATATACACTATCGGAATAATTTAAAAAAGGAAATTATATAATTTTTTGCAGATCACTAGTTTTGCAGATACTAGCTCTTAAAACCAAAAATGTCTGGATGTTTATTTTAGAAGACTATACAGCCAAATCATTAAAATCAAGAGAAAGGTAAAAGTTTAACAGCACGGGATGTGTTATAAAAATGATATACTTTGTTGTAAAAAATGGGAAAAATTGTGTGGATCCAAAACATCACCAATTTTCCAAATTTTAAATAAACTATAGATTTACATCCAGGATAAAAATGAAATGTATAGGTATGACATCAAGGTTTAATTATTAAGAATCCATAAAATAACTGGGAATTTAAGGAACTGTCTTTGACATGTAGGTACTCAAACAAACTAGCAAAACAAAAATTTCCAAATCTCTCCAATGGCTCAAGACATGCTTAATCTAAAGGTCTTTAGATACCTTGAATGAATTCCCTGATCTTCTTTTCTTTGCTCTCAAGCAGCAATCTCACACAGACGGTGGTAAAATATCTATTGGCTACCTCTTTGTCCCGCAAAACTCTTTGGAGTAGCCTTTCCAAGTGAGCCTGTGTGGTCTGCAGTCCTTGTCGACAACGGGTGAGATATGCAATATAGGGGGCCCTTTTCCTAAAAGGAAATATATTTTAAAATATTTCTAATTTTTTTTTTAAGTACTTCATAGGATAACCTAGAAGAAATGGACAATTTTCTAGAAAAATACAACCTTCCAAGGCTGACCCAGGAAGAAACAGAAAACCTGAATAGACCAATTACCAGCAAAGAAATTGAATTGGTAATCAAAAAACAACCTAAGAACAAAACTCCTGTACCAGATGGTTTCACTGCTGAATTTTATCAAACATTTAGTGAAAACCTAATACTCATCCTCATTAAAGTTTTCCAAAAAGTAGAAGAGGAGGGAATACATCCAAACTTCATTCTACGAGGCCAACATCACTCTTAACAAAACCAGGCAAAGAAATCACAAAAAAAGAAAATTACAGACCAGTATCCGTGATGAACATAGATGCAAAAATACTCAACAAAATGTTGGCAAACCAAATTCAAAAATACATCAAAAAGATCATCCATCATGATCAAGTGGGATTCATCCCAGGGATGCAAGGATGGTACAACATTCGAAAATACATCAACATCATCCACTACATCAACAAAAAGAAGGACAAAAACCACATGATCATCTCCATAGATGCTGAAAAAGCATTCGACAAAATTCAACATTCATTCATGATAAAAACTCTCAACAAAATGGGTACAGAGGGCAAGTACCTCGACATAATAAAGGCCACCATATATGACAAACCTACAGCCAACATTATACTTAACAGCGAGAAGCTGAGAGCTTTTCCTTTAAGACCAGGAACAAGACAAAGATGCCCATTCTCCCCACTTTTATTCAACATAGTTCTGGAGGTCCAAGCCATGGCAATCAGACAACACAAAGAAATAAAAGGCATCCAGATTGGCAAGTAAGAAGTCAAACTGTCCCTGTTTGCAGATGACGTGATATTGTACATAAAAAACCCTAAAGAATCCACTCCAAAACTACTAGACATAATATCTGAATTAAGCAAAGTTGTGGGATACAAAATTAGTACACAGAAATCTGTTGCATTCTTATACACTAACGATAAACTAGCAGCAAAAGAAATCAGGAAAACAATTCCATTCACAATTGCATCCAAAAGAATAAAATACCTAGGAATAAACCTAACCAAGGAAGTGAAAGACGTATACCCTGAAAACTACAAGACACTCTTAAGAGAAACTAAAGAGGACACTAATAAATAGAAATTCATCCCATGCTCTTGGCTAGGAAGAATAAATATTGTCAAAATGGCCATCCTGCCTACAGCAATCTACAGATTCAATGCAATCCCTATCAAAATACCTACAGGGTTCTTCAATGAACTAAAGCAAATTGTTCTAAAATTTATGTGGAACCCAAAAGACCCCAAATAGCCAAAGCTATCCTGAGAAGGACGAATAAAGCAGGGGGAATTACACTCCCTGACTTCCAAGATTTACTACAAACCTACAGTAATCAAGACAATTTGGTACTGGCACAAGAACAGACCCATAGACCAGTGGAACAGAATAGAGAACCCAGATATAAACCCAAGCATATATGGTCAATTAATATAAGATAAAGGAGCCATGGATATACAATGGGGAAATGACAGCCTCTTCAACAGCTGGTGTTGGCAAAACTGGACAGCTACATGTAAGAGAATGAAACTGGATTACTGTCTAACTCCATACACAAAAGTAAACTCAAAATGGATCAAAGACTTGAATGTAAGTCATGAAACCATAAAACTCTTAGAAAAAAATATAGGCAAAAATCTCTTGGACATAAACATGAGCAACTTCTTCATGAAAATATCTCCCTGGACAAGGGAAACAAAAGCAAAAATGAACAAGTGTGACTATATCAAGCTGAAAAGCTTCTGTACAGCAAAGGACACCATCAGTAGAACAAAAAGACATCCTACAGTAAGGGAGAATATATTTATAAATGACATATCTGACAAGGGGATGACATCCAAATTATATAAAGAGCTCACACACCTCAACAAACAAAAAGCAAATAAGCCAAATAAAAAATGGGCAGAGGATATGAACAGACACTTCTCCAAAGAAGAAATTCAGATGGCCAACAGGCACATGAAAAGATGCTCCACATCACCAGTCATCAAAGAAATGCAAATTAAAACCACAATGAGATGTTACCTCACACCAGTTAGGATGGCCACCATCCAAAAGACAAAGAACAACAAATGTTGGCAAGGATGTGGAGAAAGGGGAACCCTCCTACACTGCTGGTGGGAATGTAAATTAGTACAGCCTTTGTGGAAAGCAGTCTGGAGGTTCCTCAAAAAACTCAAAATAGAAATACCATTTCACCCAGGAATTCCACTCCTAGGAATTTACCCTAAAAATGCAGCAGCCCAGTTTGAAAAAGACATATGCACCCCTATGTTTATCGCAGCAGTATTTACAATAACCAATAAATGGAAGCAACCTAAGTGTTCATCAGTAGATGAATGGATAAAGAAGATGTGCTATATATACACAATGGAATATTATTCAGCCAGAAGAAGAAAACAAATACTTCCATTTTTAACAACATGGATGGAGCTAGAGGGTATTATGCACAGTGAAATAAGACAGGCAGAGAAAGACAAGTATCAAATGATTTCACTCATATGTGGAGTATAAGAACAAAGAAAAAACTGAAGGAACAAAACAGCAGCAGACTCACAGAACTCAAGAATGGACTAACAGTTACCAAGGGAAAGGGACTGGGGAAGAGGGGTGGGAAGGGGGAAAAAGGGCAATTACTATTAGCACACATAATGTAGTGGGGGTGGGGGTGGGGTGGGGCATATGGTGAAGGCAGTATAACACAGAGAATACAAGTAGTGATTCTATAACATCCTACTATACTGATGGACAGTGACTGCAATGGGGTATATGGTGGCGACTTGATAAAAGGGGGAGTCTAGTAACCATGTTGCTCATGTAATTGTATATTAAGAAAAAAAGAAAAAAAAGTACTTCATAAACTTTGATATTGCAAATTACCATGTCAGGCTGCAGACAACTCTCATGAAGACTATGCTATCAGCTCAAGAAACAAAATTATTCTTTATGTTTGTGAAGAGTATCAGCTACTGGGTTGAACACTTAGCTACCTAACTCACTAAATGTTCCTAAGTCCCTTTGCATCACTGGTCTATTTTATATTGGAGTACGGTCTCTATGTTGTAGGATCTCATACTTAACAGGAAATTGATTGCCCCAGAATACTAAAATAACAACAACAAAGTACAGTTAATATACCACTAGATCGTTAAACATACCACCAATTATTTGCTTATACTCTAACTGTAACAATCATTAGCATACTTGTTCCCTATGCCTCAAAGCCTCTTCCTTTCCTAAGCATCTCAGTTACTTTTTCACCTTAACTGTTAGCAAAGGACTGGCAACAAAGCCTAGCATATCTGAGGCCTACTCCTGCTTGCCTGCTCCAAAGGAGTCTTTACCCCTACAAAAAGGAAATTGACACCCTAGTGATCTTGGCCTCACCTCTGCTAAAGCTGAACTTGGGCAAAGCTGAAGTAAACTGCACTTCTCTGTTAGTAAGAGCTGCTCATTTACAACTACATTTCCAGATTGAATATCCAAATGTGTTCCCCAGACATCTACACCCAGCCAAGCACTTTGTCGCAAGACTAGATTTAGATTCACTTCTGAAATAAGGACCAAGAAGAAAATACTGCACTTGAAAATAGGTCTACAAGCGAAACACGTTGGGCATATTACCTATAGTCCTCTGCGATAGATGCCAGAAGTTTCCTACAAGTCCTGTTATCAAAGCGGCACACACAACGCATTGTTTCTTGAAGTTGAGCCATTAGGTTCTTATCTTGTAAATTAATTGCTTCAGCTATTTGAACTTTTAAGAAGCATACAATTTCATTGTCTAAACAAAAAATAAGAATTCTGTTATTGTTGAGAATTTCCAAGGGCCAAGATAAGCTATATGTCCTCCCTCAGTCTTTGGGATGCCAATTCTGCGTTACCATCTTTCAGCAGGACTAAGCCACTCTCAATCTGAGAGCACATAATGAGCCATCAGTAATCAAAGTGCCCTTAACTGATGTTAATATAAATGTATTAAGTTGAACCACACTGAACTGTTGTATAGTTTAAATACAGCTGAACACTGGCAATTCATTGTGGTTCAACCTATACGTAGAGGAAAAATAAACTTCAGACAACCACATACCTTCTGGGTCTGTATGGTCTGGTAAGCCGTTCCTTGTTGAATGGGTTAACACTGGAAAAGCAACGGAATCCGCAGAGCAAAGAGCAAGCCTCAGTTTCTTTTTTGCATCTCTGAGGAATGAGTTGAAAATACATTAATCTCGTTACCCAGATATGGTCACACTTTATGAACATTCATGATATAAATTAGTATGTTACCTCAGGACTCAAATGTTTCAATTGGTGAAAAATAAAAGATAACCTTTTTTTTTGGTATAAATATACAATCACATGAGCAACACTGTGGTTACTAGATTCCCTCCATTATTCAAGTCTCCACCACATACCTCATTACAGTCACTGCCAATTAGCATAGTAAGATGCTATAGAGTCTCTACTTGCCTTCTCTGTGCTATACTGCCTTCCCCGTGCCCCACTCCTGCGTTACATGTGCTAATTGTAATGCCCCTTATTCTCCTTCTCCCTCCCTTCCCACCCACCCTTCCCAGTCCCTTTCCCTTTGGCAACTGTTAGTCCATTCTTGGGTTCTGTGAGTCTGCTGCTGTTTTGTTCCTTCAGTTTTTGCTTTGTTATGCTCCACAGGTAAATGAAATCATTTGGTACTTGTCTTTCTCTACCCGGCTTATTTCACTAAGCATAATACCCTCCAGCTCCATCCATATTGTTGCAAATGGTAGGATTTGTTTTCTTCTTATGACTGAATAATATTCCATTGTGTGTATGTACCACATCTTCTTTAGCCATTCATTGATAAACACAGGGGTACATATGTCTTTTTGAAACTGGGATCCTGTATTCTTAGGGTAAATTCCTAGGAGTGGAATTCCTGGGTCAAATGGCATTTCTATTTTTAGGTTTTTGACATACCTCCATACTGCTTTCCACAATGGCTGAACTAGTTTACATTCCCACCTGCAGTGTAGGAGGGTTCCCCTTTCTCTGCATCCTCGCCAGCATTTGTTGTTCCTATTCTTTTCTATGTTGGCCATCCTAATTGGTGTAAGGCAATATCTCGTTGTGGTTTTAATTTGCACTTCCGTGATAATTAGCGATGTGGAGCATCTTTTCATGTGCCTTTTGGCTATCTGAATTTCTTCTTTGGAGAAGTGTCTGTTCATATTCTCTGCCCATTTTTTAATCAGATTATTTGCTTTTTGGGTGTTGAGTCATGTGAGTTCTTTATATATTTTGGGTGTTAACCCCTTGTCAGATATGTCATTTATAAATATATTCTCCCATACTGTAGGATGCCTTTTTGTTCTGCTGATGGTGTTCTTTGCTGTACAGAAGATTTTTAGCATGATGGAGTCCCATGTGTTCCTTTTGTATTGTGTTTCCCTTGCCTGAGGGGATGCATTCAGGAAAAAGTTGCTCATGTTTATATTTAAGATATTTTTGCCTATGTTTTCTTCTAAGAGTTTTATGGTTTCATGACTTACATTCAGGTCTTTAATCCATTTCAAGTTTACTTTTGTGTATGGGGTTAGACAGGAATCCAGTTTCATTCTCTTGCGTGTAGGTGTCCAATTTTGCCAATACCAGTTGTTGAAGAGGCTGTCATTTCCCCATTGTATATCCATGGCTCCTTTATCATATATTAATTGACCATATATGCTTGGGTTTATATCTGGGCTCTCTAGTCTGTTCCATTGGTCTATGGGTCTGTTGTTGTGCCAGTACCAAATTGTCTTGATTACTGTGGCTTTGTAGAAGAGCTTGAAGTCGGAGAGCATAATTCCCCCCGCTTTATTGTTCCTTCTCAGGATTGCTTTGGCTATTTGGGATCTTTTGTGGTTCCATATGAATTTTAGAACTATTTGCTCTAGTTCATTGAAGAAAAAAGATAATTTTTAACTTACTAAACACCTCACTAAAAGGGATGTGCTTTTAGTTACCTAAGGAGGAAGGCTCTGAACGTGCTCTGGGACAGGGCTAGTCTATAAGGTTGCCAGTATCAATCACAAAACAGATTCTTTTGCCTTTTTTACCATGTTCTGAGTTCTATGATAGTTGCTCTGAGGAGAGTCAAGACAGGTGTATTATGCCAGAGTTGGGAGGGAGCACAGATGTCACCCAAGCCATCTCACCACCCAAACTAATAATGCCTCCTATCACATCTCTTGAGAAATGAGATGCTGATTCTGCTCCAAGACAAGCTCACCACCCCACAAGAAACCTTTTCTATTGGTTGAAACTTTTTTATGTCAAGCCAAAACCTGTTTCCTTTCAACTCCAAACTACTGAATGCCCTACTACCACTTGGGGAGGAACACCCTTCAGTCAGTACTGCCTTCTACAACAATCAGCTCTTCACACTAGGAGATGCCATTGAGCTTCTTTTTTCTACTGGAGTCTGTGCCCTTTTCTGGTCTTGCAGGGTGTGGACCAGAGCTGCTTCAGAATGTGCAAAACTCCATCCAAAGAAAGGAGTTGAAACACCTCAGAGAACAGGCCAGAGTTTCGTCCTCCTGCAGGACTGTCACTTGTTCACCTCATCTGACTAGCTTGGAATCTTTCTCTATTGGTTGGCTTCCTATAAAACTTGTAATTACAAATCAAGCCAATGAAATGTGGTATTTACCCATGTTGCAAAGACTCTTATAAAATATACAATGGTAAATCCATGGCTGGAAAATAAAAATTCTGTCTGCCATTCCCCCCAACTTTACTGTAGGAAAAAAATTATAAAGTTTCTTAATATTTATAAATGAAGATACGTTGTGGAGAAGATGAGTAATGACTCTATAGCATCTTACTACGCTGACAGATAGTGACTGCAGTGGGAGGTGGGGTGAGGGCTTGACAATATGGGTGAATGTTGAAACCACAATGTTGCTCATGTGAAACCTTCATAAGGTTGTACATCAATAAACCTTAATAAATAAATAAAGACATGTTGTTTAGAGTTTGCTTTAAACTAATTTGTGGGTGGGGGTTGAGATAAATACGAAACAATACTGGCCATGTAGTAACTGCTGAATGTGAGTAATGGGCACATTATTTTACTCTTCCATTTTTGTACATGTTTGAAAATTTCTCTAATAAAATGTTAAAGAGAGGCAAAACGAGATGATTAGAGATTGGAGATGGAAAGGGAGGGAGAGAGAGGGAGAAAGAGAGAGAGAAAGAGAGAGAGAGAGAAGAGAGAGAGAGAGAGAGAGAGAAGAGAGTGATGGATGACCCATGCTTTAAAACTGATAATCCTTGTTTGGGGAAGCAGAGGGTCCGTATAAAACAAAGGCAAATTTTTCAGGCTCCTAATGTCATTTTCTTCCTTAAGCCCCATTAGAAACAGAAACCTGCCCAGGGAATGAGGAGGCTGACAAGCTGAGAGGGCTCCAGCAGGTTTCCTGGGGCAAGGGAATTCTTCAACAACTCTGCGGCTGAGCCGACCTCTGGTCCAGCAGAGGCAATGCCACTTGTTCCATTTAAATTTCTTACATGGCCCGCAAGATCATATGAGGCACTTTTTATCCCTGAATTAAAGCCCTGGATATATGGCATCCATAAGGAAAACAAGGTCTTCTCAGTAGAGAGCACTTCATTTTTACCTCTCTTCTTTATACACTTATTAAGTGACTCAATAGATCGGTGGGCTTGAAGTGACTGCAAAGGTAATGAAAAGTTCAAACCTCAAAGTCCTAAACCTATAAAACCAGTACCTGTAAGAAAAAGCTGAGTCCTGTGGGTGGGCAGCCTGGCTGGCGGAGTCTGGGAGGTCATCGGCTGAGATGTTCTGCAGGGCCTCCTCACGAGGAGAGTCATGCGCACTTTCCCCATCACCCATAACCTCTAAACAAAACCCACCCCCCCAAAACAAGGATAAGCAGGTTACTCCAGAATATTCTGACACTAGTAGGTATTCAGAGCAATTCAACAATAAATTAGCACTGTGCTTTACAGTAAGAACTTTTTGAAAGAAAAAAAACTTCAAACTTAAACTTAAGTTATTGATAGCAAGATAATATATCAAGAGACCAGTTGCTGAGAAGAGAATGGTTTTACTTCCTAGACCAAGCCTAATCCAAAACAATGAAAGTCTTAATAACTTAATGAAGATAATATTCTCTAATCAGAATAATTGACCCACATAACTAAAAAGGGCCTCAAAAAACTTTTTAAGTAACACTCTTGCTTTATAGACATGGAATCCTGCCCAAGCAGAAAATGGCTTGCTGTGAAACCCTGGGCCAGCCAGCGGCCACGCCAGGCCCTGTGCTTAGGTCCCAGAGGCCTCGCCCACTGGTCAGAAACAAGTGAGCTGCTGAGAAACTCACGAATGCAGCCAGGACAGATGCTGTGATTCCCAAGTTGTTTCTATGTTTTTAATGAATCAATTTAGATAGTACATGTACGTATAAAATCAAAGGGAATAAATAGTTCATTAGTGTAATAAAAATACTGTGCTTATGTAGGAAAAATATCTTTGTACTCGGGAGATAATCTTAAATGCTTCAGGAAAAAAATACATAAAGAAAATGTGGCAAAATGTTAACAACTGATAGAATAGGGACCTTCATTGTACTATTCTTTGAACTTCTCTGTTATTTTAAAACCTTTCAAACTAGAAGGTGTGGGAAGCTCTCCTCTCCCCTGGCTCCCTCTGAGGATCCCTGAGCCCTCCAAGCCAGCTCCCATTACCAGTGAGTCAGAGTCTTCCAGAGATACTCTGCATGCACACAAGCATAAATGCATGCAGTGTATGATTTACTTTTATATACTTTTGTTTCTGCTTCATTTATCTTGGGGTTTGTATCATATTTTTCTGACAGCTTTTCAAAAGTAGCTACTAAAAGGCTACTTTTTATTCAGGTCATCTTTATCACTGTGATACAAGTTACTACTCAAATCTTTATCATGATTATCACCTGTACTTTCATAGTTTGCCATTGCTCCTTCACTGGGGCTGGTTCGTTTGATGGCATTCCTGTACTTGTCCAAAATATCCTCAGCGACCTGAGCCTGTGCACTGAGTCTAGGGCTAGGATCATCTGCAGGGGAAAGGAGAGTAAAAGAATTAGCTCCCCTTGGTTTGTACCAATTCTGATGTTAGTACGACACCAGTAGCAAAATCCCAAAGGCGGATTAGGAGGTAAGACTTAAAAAGAGCACATATCTCGATGTTAAGAGGCACCATGCAGCTGCCTACTCATCCCATTTCTAGGTCTGAGAGCCTTGCCAAAGCATGAAATTGGGACAATTAGCTCCACTTTCTCATCATCGCCAGAACTCTGCGTAACAGTGTCAAAAAGTTCGGTGCAGACTGAATGGATGATGGGTTTCTAAAGTGCTCATACTCAAATCATTGTTATTAGCAATTCATGCTTACAGAACTTCCTACAATGCATTTTTATATGCAGACTTCATTTATTCAGACATTTCCATGCTGAAGGAGGGAAAAAAGAAGCATTCAAACTTAGCATTAACCCTTTTAAATAACAGTAAAAATGCCTTCCTTCACGAGTTTCTCTCTCTATACCACCTTTGGAAACTTCAGATATTTATATTCCATTCCACTAAATCTCACCATGACAGCGCAGCTGCTGGAACTGAGCACTTTTGTGCATGCAATGGTGTGAGAGGCACTCCTAGAGAATCTAGAATTGTTGGGGAGTGCTGGACTTGTACCTGGGATGCACAGAGAGAAAGCTTATCACAATCACAGGGGCAGCTGTTTGCTGGCAGGACTGTTATCCTGGTAGCAAAATCAGCACATCGCAATGTCTTCCTGGAGTCTAAGATGGCAGAATCACTAAGTTATCAAAGCCAAGAACTGCTACAGACTATGGGACAAGATGAAGTTTCATGGTGAAATGTAAACTCCTGAGATAGATCTAGGCCAGGCAGGTAACCAGAAATGTCCACACCCTGGTAGAATCCCATTTTTCAAAGACTCTGAAAACACATAAGAATCATTAGATTTTCTATATGTGTGTGTGTGATAACAGCAGTTAATATTAATAGTGGCTAAAATTTATTGAGCACTTATCACATGCCAGGAGCTGTGCTAAGCATTTTATATAAACAATCTTCATTAATCATCATGACAACCCTATAGGGAGGTGCTATTATCTCCCCCATTTTACAGAAGAGGAGATCAAGGTACAGAGAGGTTAAGCAGCATGCTCATAGGCTCTTCGTTTGTTGCCACGAAAAAAATATTTAGTATCCGTATCTCCATATAATTATAGTGAAGTGCAGAGAAAGAACTTCCAAAGTAATTTAATCTTTCTCCTATAATGGTATCTGAATGCATGATAAGAGAGTCCTAATAAAATCTCATCTTCAAAATGTACACTGATAAAACCTTTATCATTAAAAAATCTTATTTTGGAGGGGGAATATTTTTTTGCTATTGGTTTTGAGTGAGTGCTGTTGAGGGCTCTGAAAAAGGGACAATAAAATTTGTCTTAACATTGTGAAAGTCATAATGTTGCTTATAATCTTTATTTCTGTAGCACCATTCTTAAAAATTTACCCAAGGAAAATAATGAGAACAAACAAAAAATGCTATATACACATACACACACATGAAGATGTGAGCAGAATTTTCACAGTAAAAAACTGGATACAACTTAAATATCCAAAAGCAAGAGAGCATTCACACTGTAGTAAAGTCATATGACAAATTATCTTAGAGCTAATAAAAATGATTAAAAAACCAATTATGTTTAGAAGTTGGGAAAGGGTTTATGAACTAGCAAGTGGTAAAAGAAGAATACAAAGTGGCATACATACTCTGATTCAATTGTGGAAAAGCCTTGTATAAATATGGAGAAACTGGGACAGAACATGAAAAAAAAAAGCATGGGGGATAATGGGCAGACTATTAAGAAATTTCCTTTCATAACATTTTTTAATTGGTTTAATGATAATTTTCAATGGGTCACTAACTAGGACTGAGTAGAAATTTCTGTACCAGAAGGGAAGCTAAATTGCTTGAATTAAACACAAAGAAAATTATATACTTCATGAGAAAAACTTACTTACTTAGCTTCTAGTTTAGGCACCAAGAACCAAGAAAAATGTCTGTCCAAAGATGCAAATAAAAAGTAATTTACAACTTCTCCAAAGTTATTAATTCAACATTTTAAAAACATGAGATTTCATGAAGAGTATTTCACTCTATAAACCTTGGTGGTGTTCTAAAACTAGGAACATGGTAGGGAAACCTAAATACCTTGCCAGAAGGATACCTTTCCAACATTTCTCAATCAGAGAGGCAGGTTCCTGAAGAATGGGGTCATGTGTGATTGACTTAATACTTACAACACTTAGCACAGTGCCTGGCATGAGTCAGACATTCAATAAATATTTGTTAACTGAATAGGATGGGCTTGACTGCTCTCAGCAGGGAACTGTGGACTGGAAGCATGGCTGCTGCTGTTCAAAACCCTTTATTCCTTGAAAGTTACCTCAATGAATAAAGAAGGGAAGTATGCTACAATGTGGAAATACATCCGAAGATATAGACGTGGACATTAGAATAATATGAATTGAAATGGGATTCTACCTGTACTATGCTGAGCTCTTTGAAGAGGATGTTCTTTTGAAACCTATCCCATTTTTAAATAAAAATTCTCATTTTAACTTAGTAGGATAAAATAATTTAAGATTAAGATAAGAAAAAAAGAGGTACACAATTAATTTCCTTCTAGATGCTCCTGTCATTGGAAACAGCACATAGCTATCAAACTCAAGGTTGGGTCATTAACACTACTTCTCAAACTCTTTCCTTCAAGGGTACCCATTCATAATATGCCAAAAAAGAAGCTACAAAAATAAAAATACTGAATAAGATAAAAAACCAACCCCTAGTTATACTTTCCTTGGGTCAGATGGCAATGTTAAGATTATTTGAGCTGTAAAAAATTGGTAAAGTTTATAAACTTATGATACTGTTTGAATAAACACTTCATCACCAAAAAAAGGAAATGATTAAGTAAAACAGAACTTCACTGTGATCCCAAGTAATCAAGAACTATAGATGGAAATAAATTTAGAAGTCTATAATCAACATTAGAGAAAACTATTCAATCAATGATCCAAAGATATGGCATGCATAGCACTGAAACCATTACCACACTTCCCTAAAAGGCACTGTGTCATCATCCCACTAACATGTTGAGTTGGAAGGTACGCCTAGAGGCTCAGGATCAGGGGCCTCATCATAATGCAAGTTATGATAATGAGGATGATGATGGTGGTGGCGGTCTGCAGGAAGAGCACACTGTGGCCACCAACTGGAAACCACAGAGCTATGAAGAACATACTCCCCACTGTACACACACAGACACACTCTTCTAAGAAGGCAACGCTTATGGTACCCAATAAAAAGTGTTATGAAATATGTGCTCTTGGAATGAAGGAGCCAGGAAGTCCATGGGTCTACAAACCTGTGAGTGTTGAGAATCTGTCAGGCCCCAGATCATCTTTGTCTTTTTCTTGTTTTTCTTTCTTTCTAAATGGTATAGGAGCTGGAAATTAAATAAAGTCAGTAGTGTGACATATAACATACTGCACTACTTGGAAGACAGCAGTCATTTTGGAGTTAACTGGTGTGCCAACATTTCTAAGTGAAAGGAAGGTGAAAAGTTTAAAAGCTAAGAAATCCTGAGTGTCAACTGATAATAACTCTTAAAATATAGCACTGAAGGTTCTTAAACCAGCTTTCAGAATCTGCTTTTGGAGTCACTGGTCAGATTTAACAGGAACCTATTGGGACTAAATCAAAACCAGTCTCTTAACCTTTGCTCAAATCAACACGCTCAAAGCTCTGAGCCTCATTCTCTCCTCCTCACCAAGTGGGCTGGAGTAGGCGTGAAAGCAGTGCTCCTCAGCTCCTGAGCGCCACAGTGCCAAGAAGAGGCTTTTGGAAGAAGCCTCTAGCTTTAATCCTGGATGCTCTCTCCTTGAAGGAAGAGATGCTCTTGCCAACTCAAATCTCAGTATCTACTGGTATGATGCCAGGCTATTCACAAAATAAGCAAACAATTTTATACAACCGTCTTCCAGAATAAACATTCACTAATATTCAGGATATAAACATTCTCAATGAATGAACATAAACATAAAAAGCTTAAGTTTATTCCAGGAATGTAAAGGATGAATTTTCAATGTTTAATTACCAATAGCATCCCTTTTTTCCTGCAATAATTATCAACAACGCATATGTCAAAAGTCCTATTCGTTTAACTTCAATGGTATATGTTATTTAAACAACTGTGACCTGCATAGCATCCATCTATGAAACCACTACCACTTCCTACAAAGAACAAGAAGTGTCTCTAAAGCTCTGCCTTAGCATTCACCTGAGCAAAACCATTTTCTATACCCTCAAAACAGCTAGAAACTAAGGTCCAGCAAGCCTCAGGAGTTGAGATATTGGCTCTCTGAAAGAGGATTTGGGGCTTTGGTTCTTGTTGCTAATACAGCATTCTAATATTTTATAAAATTACCTTTAGGCATGGCAGAAACAAAACGTTTTCTCCACCAAGGTCTGTTCCTGTCTGATTTCTCATCATCGCTATCTTTGCGTTCTTCAGTCTGTAGAAAAAGTTGATGCTTTAGTTGGAGTTGAACAGCAGGATTAATTACTATAAAAAGGATTTCAGTTAGTTTGTGAAATACAAAAACCACTCTTATTTGTCTTAAAAGCTTAGCTGTTCTTATTGCTGTATAGGCAACTTCTGGAACATGAAAGTATACTTTTAAGCACCAGACTATATGATCTGCTTGAAAGTAAGCACTATCTCATTACTGTTAGTAAACCAAGTGCTTAATAGAGTCTAGCATACAGCAGGCACAATGAATACTTATACAATAAGTAAATGCAATGCACTGAAGTCTAGAGGGGGAGTAGAGATGGTAACAGTAGTATTAATATTAAAACAGAGTATGTACTGTGTGCTAGACAGAGTGTACATTATCCCATTTAAACCTCACAGTAGCCTTAGGACTATTTAGCCCTTTCTATAAATGAAAAATATGAGACTAAAAAAGGTTATCACTTCATCTTCCCCAGTTATACAGCCTATAAGTGGCACATCTGGGACTCAAACCTAGATCTGACAAACTTCAAAGTTCATGTTTTGATCACCAATTATAATGAGTTATAATTAAGTTCACATGTCAAAGGACAGGGACTGTAATTCTGTTATTAGCCTATCACCTGATCTTAGATGAATCATTTCTGTTTTCTCATCTACAAAACTGGATACCTTCTGTAAGGGCATCCATGTGATGGGCTATCAGAACCCAAGCAGAATGAGGGCATCTGTGCCAGGGAAAGCTTAGCAGCTGATTGGAATACTGATAACATACAGGGGGACTGATCAAATAAGTATATACATAAAGAATAATGAAAGTAGGTTTCTCACTGTTAGAGAAGGGAGTTATAAATACGGAAAGGGAGACAGATTAAATAAATTCTGTTGTTTTTAGGCTGGAATTAATATATCAGTATGAGCTTGTGGTTCTCTACATATAGAGAAAACTAGCTGTAGAATAAATACACATGTAAATATGTACACATACACCCTCCCCCTCCCCCAGAGCTCTGTCTACTGAGAGGTCCTGGGAACAGCAACACTCCTACAGCAATGGGCACACCTTGTATTCAGATCTTGATTTCTAAAAACCATTTTCTCCCGAAAGGAACAAAGGCTCCTTATAGAAATGGCTGGCTCCAGAACCAGGGCAGACACAGTACAACATAAGCTCGTAACATTTTGGGCCAGAAAGCAAAGGAATACTCAAAGAATGACAGTTGTGTGTCCAACGAGCCCGGGAGCCAGCGTGAATGGCTACCACTGGCCAAATCAGGAACAACTGAGCTTCAAAATAAATGATAGCAGCAAACCCACTGACTAAAATAGAAAACCATGAGATCATAGGTGTAATAACTAACACATGGATAAATTTAAAATTTGATGAAGAACAGTATGTTTACATATTTTCAAAGTCCCCTCTGCCCCCAAAATACTTACTAATTACAAAGGGAAAAAGAGTGACTCTACAGTGAAGAATGGCAAACACTTTCATCAAATTATCCAAATGAACATCATAGTACTGGAACAAATTAAAATTGTGTGCTATATGATAGGATGTAATGAAAAGAACAGTGTCACTTTAGTGACATTCCTGCCAAACATGAATAACTGCATTTATTCACGAGAAAATATCAAACAAACCCAAATTGAGGGACATTCTAAAAATAACTGGCCTGTAATTTTCAACAGTGTGAAGATGATGAACATCAAGGAAAGACAGGAAACGTTCTAGACTGAAAGAGACTAAAAAGACATGACAGCTAAATAAAAGATGTGGCTCTGAATAGGATCTTTTTAGTATAAAATATGTTACTGGGACTAGGGGCACATGAATGTAGTGGGTAGTAATGCATCAGTTTTTATTTCCTGATGTTGATGGCTGCGCTCTGATGTGTAGGAGGAAGTGCTTGTTTGCAGGGAACTTACACTGAGATTCATGGTGATGGAGTATTAGAGCATCAGGTTGGAAACTTAATCTTACATGGTTGTAGAGAGGTTCTTTGTACTCTATCTTCTTCCATATTTTTTGACTTTGTGATTGTTTCAAGATAAAAAACAATACTTCATCTAACCATCTTGGAAGGAAACTGTGAGGTTTGAATGAAATCAGATACAAAATTGCTTGGAGAAAAGTTCAAAGTGTCAAAAAATGCAAGACACATTACTATGAAACCAAAGTAGTGCAGCTTCCTATGGGTTACACTTATGGACATACTAGGTTAAAAAATCATCTTTAATCATGACAATTGTCCATCCTTAAGCCTAGGTTTATATATTTCATGTCAACTTCAGGTATCAAGAGAACCAGGCAGACAGAACACTAGAGCTGACCACAATCAGCAAATTCTATATGGCCAGTGTCCCATACCTCTCCTCTTGAGGAGTCCTTACTCGGGGATGAAGATGACGAATGAGGAGCAGCCACCAAAGAAGTAGCACCAATGGCTGCAGCTGCAGGGAGTTCTCGCTCTTCATTTCCTGGACGTCGGTTCCAGCTGGGGTCACTCATGGGTCGCCGGACAGAAGATACTATATCGGAGCTCCTGCTGCGAACTAGTCTCTCAGGGTAAGAATGCCTTTGCCTGAATGCCTCCATTTCTGCTGGAGTTAAAATGTGGGAACCAAAGTTTGGCAACCGAACCTCACTGCCTCCTACAGCTCCTTCCAGGATTGGGGGATCTGGTGGTGGATGCGATGGCCTGGCATAGTGAACCTTTGGCCTTACCACGGCGGAAGCCCCTGGAACATAGGAAAAAATGTTTGCAACTGAGACACAAATGATCCAGCAAAGGCATTAATAATGGGTTTTGGTCTTGCTCTTCCATCCACGGTAAGACAAAAATCAAAAAGCCCATTTGACTAGTTTACCTTCATGTGAAGACAGTGGATCAAACATGGCAAGCAGAGATTCTGACTGAGAAGGAGGAGAGGTCAGCTGGTGGGCACCTAAAACAGATGGACAAACTGTGAAACCAAGTCAGAACTCAGGACTCAGAGTTGCAACACAGTGAAAAAGGTTCTAGCATTCTTCCAGTTTTCCTTTTTGGATCAATTAGAACTGGAGGGGCATATCAGGAAAAAAGAATATTATAAATATCATATTCTGATTGCTTCCAATTCATTTTATGCTTTTATCTACATACATGGATTTTAACTACATTTAAGTGGTCTAGCATCCACATGCCTATTACTTTTAGTGGCCAAACTATAATGGTTAATGCAAAAAGCAGGGCCAGAAGATGTAAATCATTAAAACTTTCAGAATGTCACAATTTCCCTGAGCCTTACCTTCCCTCCACCTGTAAAACTAGAGGCAATACCATTTACAGAAGGAGTTTAAAAAATTGCAAAATTTGAAATTCTAATATTGTTGTCAGCAAATGACAATTTCTAAAAGAACTCACAGCAAAAATGAATAGTACTACATTACACCATAAAACAAACTCAAACCTCTAAGTACACTATTTAAAGCTACAAAATAAAAGATGACTCCTCTAAGCATATGTCTAAAGAAGCAAAATCCAAAATATTAAAACAGGTAAGTATACGGAGGCTAAAACTTTTCAATACATACAAGGAACTGTTACTCTCAACTTTTTGAGTCTGAGCTCTTTTTTGATAATGAACAATAGGACTATTATGCCTTTTGATTTTTCCTTCTGTCCTATGTCTTACATTTACCTTCCTTTTTGAAAATAGCAGAAATAATATACTATTATAAAATACAGCTTAGAATGTCAGTTCTCAAAATTTTAGTCTTAGAACACTTTCACATTCTTTAAAATTACTGACCCTAAGAGCTTTTTACACTGGTTCTATCTTTGATGTTTACCATATTAGAAATCAAAACTGAAATGCATAAATATTTATATATTTAAACATACCCATTAAATGGTATCACAAATAACCCCTTTTAATGAAAAATAACTATATTTAATGGAAATAACTATATTGGGAAAAAAATATTTTTCCAAAATAAAAAACAAAAGAATAACATTGTTTTACATTTTTTACAAAGTTCTTTAACCTATGGTTTAATAGAACACAGCTGAATCTATCTGCTTTTGCTTTCAATCTGTTGCAATATATTGTTTTGGCTGAAGTATATAAAGAAAAGCAGGCCTGACACAGATATGTAGTTGGAAAAAGGATGATATTTTAATAGCTCTGTCAGATAACTGTGGATACTCTTCTTTGATACAACACTTAATCTTGACAAGTAGTTTTTTTTTTGGTATCATTAATCTACAATTGCATGTGCAACATTATGGTTATTAAACTCCCCACTTGATCAGGTCCCCCCCACCAACCCCATTACAGTCACTGTCCATCAGCGTAGTGAGATGCTGTAGAGTCACTACTTGTCTTCTCTGAGTTGTACAGCCATCCCCTTGCCCCCCCAACATTGTGTCTGCTAATCGTAATGCCCCTTTTTCCCCCTTGTCCCTCCCTTCCCACCCATCTTCCCCAGTCCCTTTCCCTTTGGTAACTGTTAGTCCATTCTTGGGTTCTGTGAGTCTGCTGCTGTTTTGTTCTTTCAGTTTTTTTTTCTTTGCTCTTATGCTCCACATATGAGTGAAATCATTTGATACTTGTCTTTTTCGGCTTGGCTTATTTCACTGAGCATAATACCCTCTAGCTCCATCCATGTTGTTGCAAATGGTAGGATTTGTTTTCTTCTTATGGCTGAATAACATTCCATTGTGTATATGTACCACATCTTCTTTATCCATTCATCTACTGATGGACACTTAGGTTGCTTCCATTTCTTGGCTATTGTAAATAGTGCTGCGATAAACATAGGGGTGCATATGTCTTTTTCAAACTGGGCTGCTGCATTCTTAGGGTAAATTCCTAGGAGTGGAATTCCTGGGTCAAATGGTATTTCTATTTTGAGTTTTTGAGGAACCTCCATACTGCTTTCCACAATGGTTGAACTAATTTGCAGTCCCACCAGCAGTGTAGGAGGGTTCCCTTTTCTCCACATCCTCGCCAACATTTGTTGTTGTTTGTGTTTTGATGTTGGCCATCCTCACTGGTGTGAGGTGATATCTCATTGTGGTTTTAATCTGCATTTCTCTGATGATTAGCGATGTGGAGCATCTTTTCATGTGCCTGTTGGCCATCTGAATTTCTTCTTTGGAGAAGTGTCTATTCATATCCTCTGCCCATTTCTTAATTGGATTATTTACTTTTTGTTTGTTGAGGTGCGTGAGTTCTTTATATATTTTGAATGTCAACCCCTTATCTGACATGTCATTTATGAATATATTCTCCCATACTGTAGGATGTCTTTTTGTTCTGCTGATGGTGTCCTTTGCTGTACAGAAGGTTTTTAGTTTGATATAGCCCCACTTGTTCATTTTTGCTTTTGTTTCCCTTGCCCGGGGTGATATGTTCATGAAGTCGCTTGACAAGTAGTTTTTTAAAGGTTAGCTACAATTTGGAATTTAAACCCAAATCAGTAACTTTTTGTACTCTGTTACACTAAAAATTAATTCATCTGTCTTGCACTTTGAATGGATCTTTTACTCATGAATGACTTTGTAACATCATGCACTGATCATCTGGAAAATAGCAGTTCAGTTAGATGTGCCTATCTTCCAAATGTTGACACATTTCATCATATAAAAAAATCATATTCTTGCTATCACCATCAATCTCACCCAGAGTCTTTAAATAGCAGGAAGCTGTGAAACTTGAGGTGAGCACAAATTTTCTGAAATTGTAATTTTTATCTCAAAGCATGAATTTTACCATTTGTAAAATGGTAAAACTTTTTAATTTTTTAAGAAATGTCTACCAAATACCCAAGTATGAATAATTACAGTTTGTCAGTAATTCTTTCAAGTATAAATGGTGTTTCATGAAAAACAAAGAAGAAAAAAAACAGTTAGTTAAGCTCACAACTCAATCATAAGTGCTTTTCCTTGAAGAGACACTTCATCATATTTCAGAATGCAGCAGAAATGTGTTAGGGGTACACTCTATTTTTTTAGAATATTAAGTAGATGTGTATTCAAGGGTCAAAATGCAATTAAATAATTTTTACTGCTTCATCGAAGATATTCATAGATAAAACTTTCTTTTTTAACTGGAGAGAAGAGTGACTGCTAGCACGGTTTGGTGCCTTGCTTCACGCTGAGGCCCTGGAAAATTTACCCACCTTTACTTGTGTGCCACTGTGCAAATTTTCATACAGTGAAAAAGACAATAACCTTTGTTATTATGAAAAGAGCTTTGAACTTGTAACTCCCACTCCTCAGAAGGATCTTAAGGGCCCTCAAGAGTCCATGAAAACTACCTGTTGAAAACTGCTGGTTAAGAACAGTGGTTCTCCCACTGTTTTGTGTACGTGAAACCATCATAAGATTGTGTATCAATGATACTTCAATAAAAAAGAAAAAAAAAAGGGAACAGCAATTCTTAACTGGGGCTATTTTGCCCCCCAAAGGATCATTTGGAAATGTCTGCAGATGTTTTTGGGCACCACACTGCAGGGGAGCAAAGGGAGTGGTGTGCTCCTGGTAGAGACCAGAGATGCTGCTGAACAACCTTCAATGCACAGGACAGGCCCTCACAATGAAGAATTACCTGGCTCAGGATGTCAACAAAGTTACCATGAGAAACCTTGGTTTGGAACAAACAAAAATGTTAAAAAAACAAACAAACCTCTAAACCCAGTATTTATTATATATAAAACCACTGGTAGCATTTTGGTATTTCTTTCCAATGCCTTCTCTATGATAGGCTTTTTAATGTTTTACTGTCTTATATATAAAATTCTTTAAATTTTCCAAATGATATTATTCTCTAGGTACTTCTCCAAGTTACTTCATATTCCTTAAAGCATTTAAGGAATAGCTGTATGAATTCTAGTAAGTGGTTTTATCAAAATTCACTTAGCCATTCCTTTTTTCAATTCTTGGATTGTTTCTAATTTTCTGTCAATATAAATGTTGTGAAGAACATCTTTGTGTGTAAGACTTTCTCCACATATGGAATTGTTTCCTTATGACTGATTTCTAAAGTGGGCCAAGTGGACCAAATTTAGTATGTGAACTTTTAAGACTTTATATACATATTAAAAAATTATGCTCCAAAGTGCTCTAACAACTGACATCCCAAGCAATGTGTAAGACTGAGTTTCAGTCATGAATGTCAACACTTTAAAAGTTAGTCACTTCCCTTTCTTACCATGAGTTACTTCATCCATGTCTGGACTAGTGATAGAATCTTTACCCCCAAAATCAGAACTGCACTCAGATCTCAGGTCTTCAGTCTTATTGGGAATATCCTCAGAGGTTGCACTTATGCCTTAAAAAAAAAAAAAAGTAAAAAATAAACAGGAAGAACAAAATAACCACACAAAAAGAATATGAAGTTTATAGAAATGTAAATATTCTCAAATATTTTGTGTCCCAGCTATTTGATATTATATCCTTTATTATACTACGGCTTATATACATCCCTTGATTTATACAACATAATCAGAATTGCCATGTGGTTATCTAAATATAGAAGAGGTTACCAAGAACAGATAGTTATAGAGGGAACACACACAGACTATTCACCTATTACTTCAACAGGCTTGATAAAACCACACTTTAAGTTCTCACAGATTTAAGGTACCACAGAAATAACTTACTCAGCTTTTAAATACAACATATCTCTTTGTCATCAACTTTATAAATGGGGAGGTGGGAACACACCTTGAAATCCTTATTCCTTAAAACAAGACAGACATACCCGACACAACACTGAGGCCTGGTGTGCTGGGGCGGGAACTGACCTCCCTGACATCCGTATCATCAGATGTGCTACCCAGTCCAGAACAGCTCTCCAGTTCTTGAAGCCGCTCCTCCTGCTTAAGATCTGGAGCCTCTAAATAGAAGACGCAAGGAATCACATTAGTGATTCTGTTAGCACACTACAGCTTCAGCTTTTGTGACCCAGATGAAAAAAACTAACAGGGCCTGAATGAAATTAGTGTAAACAGACTTCTCAGTCTGGGACAGTTAGCAAAGTTACTTAGATTAAGTGTTAAAGAAGACAAGGTTGTGGTTTTCATCCCTGTATAAGCCAGTTCATTGTGCAAAGATAAAAACTCTCCTTCTAGATCACTCATCTCATAGAATATGCTGTTGGTTAACAAGTAAAAGGAACAAGAGAATATGGAATTGCTTAGCATTAAATCAATCGCTTTCTTAAAAATGACTCCTGTGGATGCTTAATAGACAGTGAGCTAATCCTACCATCTCCTTATGCAAAAGTTAGCATGTCTGAATGTATTAACATTACAAAACACATATCAGGATCACTTAATTATTCTTGAACCAAGGAGATCAGATAGAATGTGGTTCAGACATATAGTTACTTATATTTGCATTCTGGTAGTTGACATTTAGTTGATGGCAAAGATGATCAGAAAAAAAAAGTAGAAATACAATATATAAGAAGAGAGAAAGTACAAACACTTTATATACCTTTATAATAACCTTGCACAAAATAATTATCAGGACTCCAGAGTCTCAATTTCAATGTTTCAAAAATACATTAGATATCTATGTTCTCCTCTGGGATAAACCTAAATATGCTTACAAGGCATCCAACCACCTGGTGGTCAAGTTCTTTTGCTACTCCTATTTTGTTCTGACTTAGTGGGAGATAACTGAACTCAATGTCCCACACAGAACCCTGATGAGTTACCAACAATTGCTTCCAAAATAACTCAAGAGTCAGAAAGTCCCTGTCATCCAACACTGCATTTTTTCTTGGTGTACAGAAATGCCCTAATTTTCCATTTAAAATTCTTAGCAATGTGATTGCCTCACACTTATCAAACATATATTTGACAAAATGTACATAGTGCAGAAATTCGGATACCTCACATTTAAAACTTCAGTGCAAATCAAAAGCAAACAATGACAGCATACTAACCTGAGTCACTTGGCAATACCTCTACACTCCAAGCTTCGCTTGTTGTCTCTGATATGGTAGAACCAGTGCAGGGGTCAAGAAGCACTGACCCTGAGCCTGGCAGGCATAGTAAACTGCCTAACATGTTCTCTGCTGCTGCACCTGTATAACCAGTGGGGAGCAAAGGATTAACAAAGATCCTGATGGAAAGAGCAGTGATACCAGGGAAAGGCCAAACACTAAACCAACAAAATCTCTCTACTCTGCCCACAAGAAAGAAGCCAAGGTAAGGGTAATTTCCATCACTAACCACTAAAAACACACATTTCCCACTCTGGCCACAATGGCACAAGCTCCTTTCCATTGGTTTCCTCCTGTTCACCTTGGACCTCCATTGAGAAAACACATCATTTCAACTAACTTTCACCTTGATTTTTCAGCAAATTTTATGTGTGTCCCTAACATCTTTCTAAAATGTATAGTTCTACAGGGATTAATAATACTCAGAGACATGTAATCACAGAAAGTTATACTGGCCAAATATGTTTTCTTGTTGAACATTAGCTACATATTCAGAGCAATAAAATATATTTACAGGAAAATACACATCTCCTCTGAACACTCATTCAACTGTAATACAGCTTATTGCTTAAATATAGCTCACTGCCAGGAAAATACTACTTTGGCATCTGGAACAAAGTAATGCAAAACCATTTAAGAAATTTATTTACACTACTTAAAAATACAAATAGAAAGGATTAAGCAGTAGTGTACATCTGTATTAAAAATCCTTAAGTTCAGAAAAGCTCCAGTACTTGTGATTAAACCTAATGAAATACAAATTTTACTTCAGGGCATGAAAAAACTTCTAGAAACAGGTTACTGGTTAAAGTTACTTTTTAAAATAATTTATGTCATGACATAATTACAAATAAAATAATGCCTGGAAATTGCCTAAACATAATGACTGGAGAGGGTAAAAGGGTAGTGGGTGGGAGAAGAGAAGAAACAAAACTGGCTGTGTGTGTGTGCGTGTGTGTGTGATTGTTGAAGATGAGTGACGGGTATGCAGAGTGATTATACTCATCTCTCTTCTATTTGTTTGACATATTCTATGATTTAAAAAGAAAATGAAGATGGTGGTTACAAGACTGAATCTTTTGGAATTCATAGAACAGTTATCCTATAAAGGGTGAATTTTAATGTATATAAATTGTACCTCAATAAAATATTTTAAAAAAAGAAAAAAAAACTGACTAGTCTTAGGAACTAAATTAATCCAGAAGTAAATTCAATTTTTAGAGAATCTCAGTATCATATTATTTCAAAAGATTTTATGGCTATAATCTGTAAGAATTTTCACCTTAAAGTATGGAAGGTGTTTAGTCTCAAAAGAAGAATATCCTAATCATAAACTAAGAGCATATACTATGGTCTGCAAACAAGACATGATAAGAAGCCAATTCAAAAGATTGGTTTTTCTTTTGGGGTTCTGCAGGGGGTAGTTAAATGTACACAGGGAAAACACTACCTATATTTAAGAAAAAAAATACACAATTGCCTTGTCACATACAGTTATTTTAGATTCCCAGTTAGTGCTAACATACACACCTTGTTTGTCAGAGCATCCTAGGTTCCCTCCCAGAAGGGTGGGTGGATATGAATAACTAAACAGCAATCTTCCAGAGACATTAAGTAGCAGTTACCTGCAATTTCTTGCAAACGATCTTCATCAATGTTCGGGTCAAAATCACTTCCCAAGACGTCTGTACTCCAGGTCTCACTCACTGTTTCTGATATATCCCTATCATCTGTCAGTCCCATCATGTCACGAATTTCAAACTTCCTTAGCTTATCATCAAGATTATCTTGTGTTGTAGCTACAGAACACAAAATTCAGCATTTAATAAATGGTAGCAGAGCTATGACTTTTTAGTCAACTTTGAAGAACTTTGTCTTTGAACTTAAAGTTACATATTTTACCATTAACACTGTGAATGCAGTACCAAAACACTGAATTATTCCCTCACAGATGTAATCTTTCCCTCTCTGAACTAAACTCATCACATGTACTCCCCATCCTGGAAGATTAGCTGAGGCCATCGACACAATTAATGGTCTCCCTGTATTCACCTCTGCAGTGTGACTGATCAAAAACTGAGATATATTACCTTCTCTTTGAATTTGTGCAGGCCTTGTGTCTTGCTTTGGTCAAAAGGTTAAGGAGCAAGCGTGCCAGTTGTGAGGGTAAGCCTCCATAGACCTTATAAATATCTGTTCTGTCACTCTTGCTTCTCCCATGTGAACAAGCTTAACTTAAGCTAGCCTGCTGGAGGATGAGAGACCACATGGAACAAAGCAAAGGTCATCCTAGACCAGCCTGCTCCCACTGACCAAATGACCTCTGGCTAAGATTAGCAGAGCTCCTAACTCAACGTCTAGTGACTGGAGATGCATGAGTGAGCCCAATCCAAATCAAAAGCACCACTAAGCGGACTGACAGACTTGAGAGCAAAAACAAATGTTTATTGTTTTAAGTCATGAAGTTTTGAGGTGGTTTATTATATAGCATTATTACAGCAGTAATTGGTAAACCCACACTAAAAAATTTTTTCCACGTGACTTGGATATACGCCCCCGCCCCCAGTTCTACAGTTTTCTCTTTGTCCTTGACCAATGAGAAGCAGTCTGCAACTTGCTTCATTCACTTTTTTATTAAGGTATCATTGATATACAATCTTATGAAGGTTTCACATAAGCAATACTGTGGTTACTACATTCACCCATATTATCAAGTCCCCCCCACACACCCCATTGCAGTCACTGTCCATCAGTGTAGTAAGATGCTATAGAGTCACTACTTGTCTTCTCTGTGCTATCCTGCCTTCCCTGTGCCCCCCTACATTATGTGTGCTAAACACAATGCCCCTTAATCCCCTTCTTCCTCCCTTCCCACTCACCCTCCTCACCCCCTTTCCCTTTGGTAACCACTAGTCTTTTCTTGGGGTCTGTGGGTCTGCTGTTCTGTTTCTTCAGTTTTGCTTCGTCGTTATACTCCACAAATGAATGAAATCATTGGTGCTTGTCTTTCTCCACCTGGCTTATTGCCTCAAACCCAGCTGCCCTCAGTGCTGCCCTCAACACTTTCTTGAAGTCCACCAGTGACCTTTAAATGAACAAATCCACAGAACTTGTTCAAATTAATCTTCCTAAAGCACAATGGGGATCCATCTAATTTCCAATCCTTAACCTCACACTATTCCCCTACTTGACAGATCCTGAACTATTACTATGGTTTCCCACTTCTCTGACTTGGTTGGTCTGTTTCTTTACTAGAATGCCCTATTTCCAGTTTCTGCTAATTCAATGCCAGCCAGTATTAAGGCTATTATTTTCTTCCAATAAGCTTTTCCCTATAGTTTCAACCACACATATCTCTCACTCAAAACTGCCAAAGCACTTTCATGTACTTTAAATCATTTGTGTACCATTTTCTCCCTATTTTAAGTGCCTTGAGCCCTGAGTATTTTTATCTTTGTATCCTTTAAAATATGAATATCACAGAACTGAAATGCCAAATACTATAGCATTCAAGCAATTCATTTTAATTATTCTATGTAATTTAAGCCTAAACAATTCACTTACCAAGTAAACACATTTTTAAGAACTGAAGGAACTATGAATAAATGCACGTTTAGTGGTCACTAGATAATCAACTTAAATTTATTCTCTTACTGAACACAGCCAACTTACATGGAAACACATTGTTTATCTTGTAATCAGGTAAATTCTTTGCCACTTGAGCAATTATGTTCAACTTCACTTTACCTTGCTCATGCTCTAACAGCTGTAGAGCTTCAACTCCATTACTTCCAGAAGGCCCTGCTCCTAGTTCTGATACAGACTCTCCTTCCAGGTCTAGAGAGGATACTGAATTGGAACGGTTTGAAGGACCTAAAGAAATGGTTATATTGTAAGTGGGCTTTTCAAAACAGTCACGAGCCACGATGCAATTTTCATGCCCAAGAGACCAAAAACTGATTAAAGTGCTCTTAATACTGCATTTATTTATTATGCCTTAAAAGTATACATGCCTTTTAAGCCAGCAATTCTGCTTCTAGTAATTTATCCTAGGAATAATTTCACAATTCATCTAAGGTTGTTTGTTGCAGGGCTTCAAAATGTCTGAAAAGTGGACTTAATCCACATATTTAATCTTAGCAGAATGTTTAAGTAAATTATAATATGCCCATTTGATGTTAAAGAAAACAGCCATTAAAAAAAAAGAAAACAGCCATTAAAAACTGTGTTAATAATGTTAAATTACAAAGGGAAATGTTACTCTTAACGTTGTTAAACTAAAAAGGTTACAGGACAGCATAAACCTAATTTTGCTATAAATAAACCAAAATGTGAACTGTTGTTCATAGAATGGTGAGATTACAGTTTATTCAATTTCTTTTCTGCATTCTCTAGAATGAATATCCATTACTTACATTTTGAAAAGTTAGAGAAAAAGGAAAAGTTATTACACTTTATGTTTATTTAAAAATGTTAGTAAACTCCAAGTTTTTTCATTAAAAAAGTTTGTCCTAGTACATGGAATGACATACTCTCACTTCACAATCTTGGCTTTTAATTTTCTTTTTATTCCTATTTCCATTATATCTTTCTGCTTCATAAAGGTGTTTATGAGTATGTGAATAAAGAAATACAGAGAAGTACACACAAAACCCTGAAATACTAGTGAGTCCATTGCTTTCCATTTAGACATGCATTATCTCTCTCTAAAGGAGCTCTATAAGCTTTGGTACACATTAATGCCAGAGAAATAAAACTTGGTATTATCGGAATCTCATTGAAGACTTATTTTCTTCACCATTTTATATGACCAAAGATCTCTTGTGATCTTTTGTTTTATAATTTTTTCTTGCAATGTTAATTTTATTCAAGAAATAATCTTTACAACCAACTGATGAAGATCATTAGAAGAAAACTTCATTACTCTCCTCAATGAGAGGCACAAATGGTATAATTACAATTTATAAGGCTCCTTTAAAGAACACAAAACATTATTTGAATCACACAATTCCTTGAATGAAGTAATCCTTCACCTTCAGATATTCCTTCCAGATTATCACTGCAGAGGGAAAAGCGCAAGGTTTTATCAGGTTTACCATGGAGTTTGTTTTCATCAACAGGGACATCTCCTTGTCCTCCATCCGAAAGTTGCATGTTTAGGACCTGAAAAATAAAATGTCATTGATTTTTCATAATTAAGAGATTACTAAGATTACTGATAAGAAAACAAACCACAGCAAATACACATTTAAGTTCTTCTTAAACTATCATTTTTTACTAAAAACCCATTTACAAGCTTTTAAATACCTCTAAAATAAAAGTATATCAGTTAAAAAAAACGACTGAATCTATGCCTTTCCATCACCCGCCCATGCCATGGAGTTGTTGAGAATTAAATAAAAAGATTAAAGTATTTGGCATGGTAAAATGACACATTAAATTTGCAGTACACTTTTCCCAAAGTTAATAAACTAATTCAACAGGAAGAAAACATATAAACAAATTATCTCTTGTAGGCACCAGAACTTAATCAGTCTGGTTTGAACCTCCTCTCAATCATAAATAAATATGCAAAAAGTTCATACCAGAAGCTGAAGTGTGATTTCAAAGACATTTCCAGCTTAGAACTAATGGCATTTCTTCAATGTTTTCTATTTGTTAGATGATTTTCAAATAACATAATTACTTCTCATTCCCACAAGCCTCCTCACTCAGCCTTGTGTGTTTATCTCCAACTGAATGAAGAATTGAACACTTCTTTGTTGGAAGTCACACAGCATGTTTTAAGTAAACCTGGAACTTGAACTCACAGCCATTGGATTTCTAGGCTGTTGTTGGAATATGAAGAATAGTATCCTCATTCCAAAAAAGAAGACAAAGCAAAACAAAACAAACAGCATTGGGTGCTGGTTTGGCCCTGCATTTAAATGAGCAAATTAAAGGTTTTTAATGGTTCTATCTATTCACTCATATGATTTTTTTTTAAGTCATGTGAAAATAGGATGTATTTCCTATTTGCTTGAAAGTAAGTGCAAACATAAAAATTTTACATTTTTAATTTTTAAGATAACGTGGTCCTTTAAACTTACAGTGAGAAATGTGTAACTAATCTTCAGGAAAACCCATCTGAAGGTTTAGAGAGAGTGGTATGAATTAACAAGAAACCAAAGGATCACACTACAGTACACGTAATTCCCTGCACAGGAATGCAAGCTACTATCTCCAAGGCTGCTGCTGAGCTGCAGATTGGGGAAGATCACAGGATAAAGTGAAATGCCAGAGCTCTCAGACTGAAATTCAGCATTTTTTTCCTCATTAAGCATTCCCCTAGTTGTTATGTTTTTTATTACATTCCAGAATACCTGAGAAGTTGATTCTGACAGCTTTTGCCAGCTTATTCGTGTGGGTGTGTGTGTAAGGACAGTTTTAGAGTATTATAGTCCTATTTTTTATGAGTCATGCCACAGTTTCAAACACAGCTTTAACAACCACCATCCCCTCTTCAACCACATAACTGGTTCCTTCTTCCAAGGCCAGGAATACATTTTCTTGAATAAACAATCACTCCTGAATATAAAACATTATTTCTTTTTTAGGAGGTCACACTCTATGAGAAAAGGCTCCTACCTTTAGAGAGTCAAGATTATTTTCCTTTTGCCTCTGTCCCAAACTATTCTGTTCACAAGTATCTTAAAAACTGATTCCCATACCTCCAACCTTATTTCTTCAAAATATTTTACTTTCTTGGTCTTTTTCTGTTATCTCTTCCATTTCTTTCTAACTGGTCAAATGCTAGAAACTATTTCTAAAGAATGTTTGGTTCCTTAAAGCAGGAATACCACTTATAAAAAGAAAAGAAACAAGGTCACTGGAAAAGTCTTCCATTTCCAGGCTTCCTGTCTCTTGTACTACTATAAAGAAAATTCCATTTGGTGTGGATCTGGTCACCAACTACAGTCCCGTAAATGTGCCTCCAGAACTGTTCACAGGGAAGTTTGCATTTGATGGTGTGTCATGGTAGGCCCACTGAGGATAATGAAAAATACTCACTAAATGTGTATTGATTTATAGAAGCAAGTGACAATTAAATAGAAAAATCTAAATTTCTTAATATTGATGGCCATAAGTTAAATACCTCATTTTCTGACATCATCCCTGGAGTAAGCTGTGGACCTGTCCCTAAGGAAATGACCAACACCTCTTCTGGTTGTACCTCCTGGATGGTTTCTTGAAATGATCCTTCATGGTCCATATGTAGGTCCATCAGCACATTGGTGCGGCTCCTGCTCCGAGTTGCTAATAAAAAAATTTCAAATATGATAACTTAGAGAAAAAGACAAAATGAAGAAAATGGTACACTAATACAAAAACGTATTTTTGATTAATGTAGAACACTTGCGCATGCAACAAAAGTGATGAGAAATGAATAAGAAAAAAATCTTTATCTTTCGTTACTCTCCTAACGACTATAATAAAGATTCTCCTTCAAAACTGATAATCAGAAACAAGGATCCATGTTCACCTGACAGAGAGTGACACACAAATGACCACAATGACAGCAAAGACATCCCCATCAATTTAAGACTTGTGGTGACAAAAAAAACATTACCTTACTTCTTATCTTTTAAAGATAGCCTCAGCTATTCTGGAAAATGATTTAGCTGCAACAGGTCTTCCATACTAATAACTGAACTAATTTGTAAGCAATAGAAAGTTTCATATATAAACCTGATAGCCATATGGTGTAATATATGTTGGTCAGGCAACGACAAAATCAGAATTTTTCAAAACACATTGTTTTTACTGAAATGTATTAACCTCTTTCCAAAGATGAAGTCCAGAAGAGTCCTATATTTGAATACAAGTTTCCTTTTTGCTTTATTAAATTATTAAAGGATTTACAAGGCATCCAGATTGGTAAAGAAGAAGTCAAATTGTCACTATTTGCAGATGACATGATACTGTACATAAAAAACCCTAAAGATTCCATTCCAAAACTACTAGAACTAATATCTGAATTCAGCAAAGTTGCAGGATACAAAATTAACACACAGAAATCTGTTGCTTTCCTATACACTAATGATGAACTAACAGAAAGAGAATCAGAAAAACAATTCCATTCACAATTGCATCAAAAAGAATAAAATACCTAGGAATAAACCTAACGAAGGAAGTGAAAGACCTGTACTCTGAAAACTACAAGACACTCCTAAGAGAAATTAAAGAGGACACTAACAAATGGAAATGCATCCCATGCTCTTGGCTAGGAAGAATAAATATTGTCAAAATGGCTATACTACCTAAAGCAATCTACAGATTCAATGCAATCCCTATCAAACTACCAACAGCTTTCTTCAATAAACTGGAACAAATAATTCTAAAATTCATATGGAACCACAAAAGACCCCGAATAGCCAAAGTAATCCTAAGAAGGAGGAATAAAAGAGGGGGAATTACACTCCCTGACTTCAAGCTCTACTACAAAGCCACAGTAATCAAGACAATTTGGTATTGGCACAAAAACAGACCCACAGACCAGTGGAACAGAATAGAAAATCCAAACATTAACCCAAACATATACAGCCAATTAATATTTGATAAAGGAGCCTTGGATATACAATAGGGGAGATGACAGCCTCTTCAGCAGCTGGTGTTGGAAAAACTGGACAGCTACATGTAAGAGAATGAAACTGGACTACTGTCTAGCCCCATACACAAAGGTAAACTCAAGGTGGATCAAAGACTTGAATGTAAGTCATGAAACCATAAAACTCTTAGAAAAAAACATAGGCAAAAATCTCTTGGACATAAACATGAGCAACTTCTTCATGAACATATCTCCCCGGGCAAGGGAAACAAAAGCAAAAATGAACAAGTGGGACTATATCAAGCTGAAAAGCTTCTGTACAGCAAAGGACACCATCAGTAGAACAAAAAGACATCCTACAGTATGGGAGAATATATTCATAAAAAACGTATCTGATAAAGGGTTGACATCCAAAATATATAAAGAACTCATGCACCTTAACAAACAGAAAGCAAATAATCCAATTAAGAAATGGGCAGAGGACATGAATAGACACTTCTCTAAAGAAGAAATTCAGATGGCCAACAGGCACATGAAAAGATGCTCCACATCGCTAATCATCAGAGAAATGCAGATTAAAACCGCAATGAGATATCACCTCACACCAGTGAGGATGGCCAACATCCAAAACACAAACAACAACAAATGTTGGCGAGGATGTGGAGAAAAGGGAACCCTCCTACACTGCTGGTGGGACTGCAAATTAGTTCAACCATTGTGGAAAGCAGTATGGAGGTTCCTCAAAAAACTCAAAATAGAAATACCATTTGACCCAGGAATTTACCCTAAGAAAGCAGCAGCCCAATTTGAGAAAGACAGATGCACCCCTATGTTTATTGCAGCACTATTTACAATAGCCAAGAAATGGAAGCAACCTAAGTGTCCATCAGTAGATGAATGGATAAAGAAGATGTGGTACATATACACAATGGAATATTATTCAGCCATAAGAAGAAAACAAATCCTACCATTTGCAACAACATGGATGGAGCTAGAGGGTATTATGCTCAGTGAAATAAGCCAAGCCGAAAAAGACAAGTATCAAATGATTTCACTCATATGTGGAGTATAAGAACAACGAAAAAATACTGAAGGAACAAAACAGCAGCAGACTCACAGAACCCAAGAACGGACTAATAGTTACCAAAGGGAAAGGGACTGGGGAAAATGGGCGGGAAGGGAGGGATAAGAAGGAAAAAGGGGCATTACGATTAGCAGATATAATGTTGGTGGGGCACGGGGAGGGCAGTACAACTCAGAGAAGACAAGTAGTGATTCTATAGCATCTCATTACGCTGATGGACAGTGACTGTAATGGGGTTGGTGGGGGGTACCTGATGATGGGGTAGTTTAATAACCGTAGTATTGCACATGTAATTGTAGATTAATGATAACAAAAAAAGTGAAAAAAAAAATAATAAAAAAATAAATTATTAAACGATCTAATTATTTTGGATCCCTACCTATAAATAAGTAATACTTTTTTCTAAAATAATCCATCCTTATAGCTCTTATAAGAACTCTTGGACAGACTTCCGGGAAGATGGCGGTGTGAGCAGGGCGGCAGAAATCTCCTCCCAACACTATATTTATCTACGAAAACACAGAAAATACATCTATTCCTAAAAGAGAGACGAGAATACACAGGAAAGCGCACAGCATGCAGCTACACCCGAGAGGACTCGGCACCCCAAGAGGCGGGTAAGATACGGAGCTGCGACCCGGCGGGACCCGAGCCCTCCCCCACCCCAGCGCACCGGTGGGAGGAGAGGATTCAGAGCCGGGAGGGAGTGGAAGTACACCCCGCGAAGTAGCCAGCTCCGGTGATCTGCGCGGGGAGCGCTGACGCACATTGCGCAGTGCAGCGGAGATTGGAGACACAGAGGGGCAGGATCTGAGCAGGGAACGCGCCAGGGTGCTTGCAGCCGGCTCCCGGGAAGGAAAAAAAAAAAAGTGCACGCTTTCTTCAGCGGTCTTAAAGAGACAGGAGCCCAGCAGAGGAGCCGGATCGCCCCAGCACACTCAGCCCAGCAGGCTGGGAGTCCTGGGGAGTTTCAGACGCCTTAGCTGGCGACTGAGGAAGCGTGGCCATACTTACACTTCTCACTGAGATCAACAGCCTCCTATTCGTTCCCACCCCTGCCAGAGCGATAAAGGGCACTGCGGAGCGGCACAGTCACAGCTGTGGAATAGTGGGGCAATAGCGCCACCTAGAGCATTCCCACAGAATCTACGTCCGGTGGGCATTTTTTGTTTTGTTTTGTTTTTTGTTTTGTTTTTGTTTTTTCTTTTCTTTCTTTTTTTTCTTTTTTCTTTTTTTCTTTCTTTTTTTTCTTTTCTCTCTTTTTTTTTCTTCTCTTTTTAAAGTCTTAAAGAGCCCAGCTGACATACGTGGCAACTATCAGTGACCAAATTATACAGCCATGAAAAGTCAGAGGAATATGGTTCAGACCAAAATCAACCAGACAACCCCAGAGAGGGACTCTGAAGGGATGGAAATGCACAGCCTCCCTGAAAAAGAATTCAGAATAAAAGTCATAACCATGCTGATGGACCTACAGAGAAATGTGCAAGAGCTGAGGGAGGAAGTGAGGGAACTGAGGAAAGACAATACAGAAATCAGACAAGCGATCGACGGGCTAAACAGCAGAATGGATGAGATGCGAGAGACTGTTAATGGAATAGAAAACAGAGAACAGGAGTACAGAGCAGCTGAGGCAGAGAGATAAAAGGATTTCTAGGAATGAAAGAATATTAAGAGAACTGTGTGACCAATCCAAATGGAACAATATTCGCATTATAGGAGTACCAGAGGAAGAAGAGAGAGAAAAAGGGATAGAAAGTGTCTTTGAAGAAATCATTGCTGAAAACTTTCCCTCGCTGGGGAAGGAAATAGTCTCGCAGTCCACCGAAGCTCATAGATCTCCCAACACAAGGGACCCAAGGAAGACAACACCAAGACACATAATAATTAAGAGGGCAAAGATCAAAGATAAAGACAGGGTATTAAAGGCAGCTAGAGAGAGAAAAAAGATCACCTACAAAGGAAAACCCATCAGACTCTCATCAGACTTCTCAAAAGAAACCTTACAAGCCAGAAGAGAATGGCATGATATATTTAATGTTATGAAACAGAAGGGCCTCGAACCAAGAATATTGTATCCAGCACGATTATCATTTAAATATGATGGAGGGATTAAACAATTTCCAGATAAACGAAAGTTAAGAGAGTTTGCCTCTCATAAACCACCATTACAGGATATCTTAAATGGACTGCTCTAGAGGGAAGCACACCTAAGGGTAAAAAGATGTCACCAGAGGAAAAAAAATCATAGCAAAAAAGCAGACCATCCAAATACCAACTAAAGGCAAAGAATAAAACCCTATTATAGAAAGAATGGAGGAGGAGGAATAGGAAGGGAGAGAAATAAAGAAACATCAGACTGTGTTTACAATAACTTAACAAAAAAGTTAAGTTAGATTGTTAGATAGTAAAGAAGCAACCCTTGAACCCTTGGTAACCACGAATCTAAAGCCAGCAATGGCAATAAGTACATACCTATCAATAATCACCCTAAATGTAAATGGACTGAATGCACCAATCAAAAGACACAGAGTAACAGAATGGATAAAAAAGCAAGACCCATCTATATGGTGCCTACAAGAAACTCACCTCAAATCCAAAGATATACACAGACTAAAAGTGAAGGGATGGAAAAAGATATTTCATGCAAACAACAAAGAGAAAAAAGCAGGTGTTGCAGTACTTGTATCGAACAAAATAGGCTTCAAAATGAAGAAAGTAGCAAGGGATAAAGAAGGACATTACATAATGATAAAGGGGTCAGTCCAACAAGAAGATATAACCAT
>JAVSCE010014314.1:0-57077 GCA_032199065.1 Smutsia gigantea
TGTTTTCTCAATACCCATGGAGAATGGGTCCAGGCAGCATAAGGGGTAGACTATAGTAGACCCGGAAATACACAGCCCAGAACCTCCCTTCTAGGAAGGGTGTTTGTGCTGCCCAGCTACAGGGAGAGGGGTCAGCCAATAACCTCTAGTTATCCTTTTCTTCAGGGTTGCTACAGCTGCAGAACACCACTTCACCCAAGTTCACACCTCTCACTGATGACCTAGTAATGTAGGAGTATAAAGATCCAGTCCTTTCAACCTGCCCTGGGACACTGGTGGGCCATATGCACTTCAGGGCTCCCCACTGGGTTGAAAGCTTTGTGGTGCTACATCACAATTCAACTTCTTCTGCCCAGTCCTGCCTTTGCCCCCATCTTTTTATAACTGTTGATCCCTAATAAACATCTTATACCTCAAGTTCCATCTCAGTGTCTACTTCTGGAGAATTCAGCCTTCAACAATGTGTCCATATCCTGAGACTGTTGGGTTAAACAACCAGTTGTTGTAATTATCGTATTTCAATTTTATTTTAGAAGTAAGTTTTAAAGATACTATTCTGTAATGGTGAAAATGTTATCATTGGAGGAAAGTTGACAGTCCCCTAACTATAAGATCTCCTGTAACCCAGATTGCAAAAAATACTATATTAAAGTGTGAATGATAATGCTGTGTATTCCTACCAGGTGTCATCATTTGCAAGGCACTTTTACATTTGTAGGGTTACTTGCTCAAAACACCATGCTATGCATTAAACAGGTATTTAAGTTCTCTCTTTAGAGAAAAAAAGTTAAGTTGGACTACAAAGCATCTACTTATAAATCCCAGGGAAAATTTCTCTCTTGTGCTCAAGTTAAAAATACAAGGTTATTCACTTAAGCCTTTTAATAGTGAAACATAAGTTGGAACCACCAAAATGCCCCTCAGTACGGGAATGGATAAATAAAATGTGATATATTTATAAATTATAACATACAGTTAATTAAAACAGATGAAATACTTAATTTTAAAAATACATCAAATCTCAATATAAATCTCCAAACATAGTTTTGAGTCATTGAATAGAAAGTTTCAGAATATATATACTATGACATCATTTAGGTAAATTTTTAAATAATGTAAAAACAATACTAAATATACATACATAGACCTTTTAAAGTATTTTTAAATAGACTGATTAGATACACTCTACACCCCCTGCAAGGATTCAGGCAGTAGAGAGCAAAGGCAGGGAAGATCCCTTGCTTTGCGGGAATTTTTCTTGGATTTCAATACTTTTAAAGCTGTATTGGGAGCTGCCAAAGAAAGAGCCCATTGAATCATGGTTGGTAAGTAAGCACGGCCTGATTTTTTTAGTTTCCAACTCTTTGCAGAGGCGCATGATCCTCATTTCCCTTTCTCCGGGGCTAAACCACTTCTTCCCACGCTCAGATTTCTGATTTTGGAATACAACATGTGCTCTGTGAAAATCTGAGGGAAAGGAATGCCCCTCACCACCCAACCTTCCTATCCCCTCAACACGTCCCAGTCCCCATCGCAATGAGGTTTAGTTCTGGGGTCAAGCCCGGAGGCCATGAGCCTCCACTGGGTCTCAGCCTGCCACTTGGCACTTGGAGCCATTGTCTCTATCTGCCACCCCCGATTGTATGAAGAGTACAGCTGGGTGGAGACCAACCAAATCTTTCTTAATGAAAGGAATTTAGTTAGAACGGGAGGTCCACCGAAAACCAACCCAGCGAGCACGGCACACACACGTCCATGGCTCTCTACAGCGCCAACATCAGGCTGCTGCCGATACGCCGTCTGCCCTGTCCAGGGTGGGCTGAGCACTGAGCTCACGGATGAGCTGGAAGGTAACATGAACTTCACCTTTTTCCAGTCTGGCAAGGACAGGACAGACTGTCACAAAACCTCAATGGTAAGCCCTTTCTCTTCGCATAAGCGGCTAAGGCACGCAGCTCTGTAGGAGTACCCAGAATCCATTCCAGCCTCTTCAAGATTTAGCTCAATCTCATTTATCTTCCCCAAATTCCATGTAACAGTATGTATTTCTTGCTTTATTTTTTTACCCTTGTCTTAACCAGTGTTTTTCAGTTGCCTCTCTTTCCTAGAAATAATCATTTCTAGGTTGAAATTATCTGAGACCATTCCAGCTCTAAGTGTGCAAAGCAGGGAACAAAGAGAGCAAAGAAATATTATGGCAAAATATTTTACATATTGAATGTTAAAAGGTGATTATTTGAGATTTTTGAGACACTAACATATTCTTTACACCAACCCCAACCAAAGGGATCACAGAGAGTAGACAAGATTTTTTTCATTGTTGAGAATAAAGATCAACTCTGTTTCACAAGACTGGGATATTTGAGAATTAAGACAGGGTTTGTAAAACACTTGTTAGTTTGCCTGGCTCAAAATAGGTGCTTAATAAACTCAGCTGCCATTCTGTTTTATGTGATATCATATTAACTCTTTGGTGCAGTTTAGGAAGATTCCTGCTCTCTCTAAAATAGCCCTTTCCAAAGGTTATGTGCAAATAATTACCTGGGGATTTTGTTAAATTGCAGATTCTGACTGCATGGGCCAGGGGTGAGGCTGACAGTCTGAACTTCTCACCTGCTCCCAGGTCGTGCTGACGCTGCTGGAACGAGAGCCACACTCAGAATCGAGGTTCTGTCTCATGGGTTGAAATCATCATTCCTACACATTTCTACCCCTACAGTTGTATGTTACTTGTTTCACCCCGTGTGCCTCCCTCAGCCCCCACTGACCTATTCAGATTCCATATAACTTTCAGGTGTAGTTTAAGCCCCAGTCTTTTGGTTAAACTTCCTTCCCAAATTTTTGCAGCCTTAAATGATAAATATTGTCTCTGAAATCCTGAATCCAATTCAACAGAATCCCTTTTATTAAGACTGGAGATAACTTGGCTTGTTAACCTAAAAAAGTCATTGATGCGGGAATATAATTTAAACATACCTATTTTAAACTTGAAATAAGAACATCTAAATGCGTGGTTGAGTTGCTGACCAATTTTTGTGTACAAGACCTTGTCCTTTTGTTCAAGTCCTTTTGAGAAGTCTTCTGCTTCATCTATTTTACACAACCTAGCTCTATATGTTAATTCTGATACTTTTTGCCCAAACCTTCACAGATTCCCTGGCCACACCTAAATCGACCACATCTTTTATATGTCACCATGCTTCATTTAACTTGGCTTCCTCAGGCACTGCAACTCTTTTTGTCCTCAGATTTCACTGGCTTCGTGATTTTTAAATTAAATTAGTTACAAGAACAAACACAAAAAGAGGTCTGGAAACAAACACAATCAACTGTAGTTAAGTACATGATTTCCATGTGGGAGATGCTGGGGGTGGGACCTGTGGTAGGCCGACTATGGTTCTCCAAAGATGTCACGTCCTAATCCCAGGAATCTGCAAATGTTAGCCTATATGGCAAAAGGAATTGTGCAGAAGTGATTAAATTAAGGCTTTGGAGCTGGGGAGATTACCCTGGGTCGTTTGGATGGGCCCAACATAATCACAAGGGTCCTTATAAGAGAGAGACAGGAGGTCAGACTCTAGTATGACACATAACTGGAGAAGCAAGAGGTTGAAGTGACACTGAGGAAAGGGCCATGAACCAAGAAATAGAGAAAAAGCTGAGAAATAGCTGAAAAAGGCGAAAGAACAGATTTTCCTCTCAGAGCCTCCAAAAGGAACCAGCCTGGCCAAAACCTTGACTTCAGCCTAGTGAGACTGATTTTGGACTCGTGACCTGAGCCTTAAGATAAAAAATACATGTTTTAAGCCATTATGTTTGTGGTAACTTGCTAGAGCAGCCATAGGGAACTAACCCAGGATTTAAGTGTATCCCTCTGGGAGGCGCTCCAAGTGCTGCGGACAGAGTGGTACTGAGGGAATGTGTCCAGCTGTCTGACAAGTGCACAAAGTGACAATTAGCACTTCTATTGTAAATTAAATAAATTAAAATCACTTTTAATGTATCTGATTCAGAATTGTATTTTTTTCACTAATTCTTTCATAGATCTTGCCAGACCGGTGGTGACTTTTTTAAGGGCATTGACATGTTCAGTTGCTGGCTTTGCACCTTGAGAGAGAGCATTTTAAGTCAGCAACTAATTACTTCAGTTACTTATAATTTTTAAATAATCTGTGTGGAATTTGGGGGGCTTACTCTTTAGATTAGCATATCTAAGATTTTTTTCCTCCCTGTTAAGAAAATTGGATTCTCCACTGTGCTAAAATCATTTAACCTAGGAGATAGGAGATGAAGGAAACAGCAAAGGTTTTGGAGGCCGACTTGCTGTTATTATCAACACAGTGGCCTGGGACCTGTTAGGGAACCTCTCTTGCCTTAGTTCCTTTTTATGTAAAATGGTGATTGTAATAGTACCCACCTAATAATCTTGTTGGGAGGAATGAATAAAGTACAAACAAACAATATGCTTGGTTCATAGATACACAAATACTGGTAGTGATTCTTACCATTGTATTGTTGACAGAGCTAATGCTCTGGAATGATGTGAAGGAGAAAGGACAACTGATAACAACAGCACAGATCATCAGACCTTTGATATTTTAAAGCTAGAAGGACTCCTCTCCAAGACCATCTAGAATAGAGGTTGGCAAACTATGACCCACAGGCTAAATTGGCCTGCTCCCGGTTTTCATGAATAAAGTTTTATTGGAATACAGCCACGCCCATTCATTTACCTATTGTCTATGGCTGATTTTGCACCACAATGGCAGAGTTGAGTAGTTGTGACCAAGACTTTACAGTCTGCAGAGTCTAAAATACCTGCTATCTGGCCTTTGACTGAAAAAGTTTAACAACCCTGATCTAGAACACCTAACTTTACAGGTAAGGAAAAAGACCCAAATAAGATAAATGACTTTGTCCACAGTCACATGGCTAGTTAGGGACAGAACCAGGACTAAAATTTAGATGCCTGGACTCCCAGTTCAAAGCCTGAATAAGGCAGAGAAAATGACAGTTCTCTGAATCCAGCTCAATATGGGTCCTTTGGTAGAGTTTGACTCTGATCTAGGCCTCTGGGGAAAGCCTGCCAAGTATCTCCTGCAGACACCTCCAAGTTGGTTCACACCTCTACTTCCTGATACATGCAATGTGTAGACCTGCTCTAGAAGAAATGCTAAAAGGGGTCCTCCAGAAAGGATAATTGGGGAACTTGAAGCCATATGAAGAAATAAAAAGCACTGGTAAATGTAACTACATAGATAAATACAAAGCAGTATTACATTTTTAGTTTATAATCCATTTTCCTCTTATATGATTTAAAATACAAATGTAAAAAACATAATTATAGATCTATGTTAGGGGGCATGTAATGTATAAAGATGTAATTTGTGATGACAATAACAACATAAAAGGAGGATGGAGTTGCTAGAAGCAGAGTTTTTGTGTGTTTTTAAAGCTAAACTGGTACTAATTCAAAACGGATTCTTGTATGTTTAAAAAATCTCTAGAATAATCACTGAGAATATAACTAAAAAAACAAAAAACAGAAAAGGAAATAAGAAAAGAATCAAAACAGTACACTACAAGAAAATCAAACACAAAAGAAAGCAGTAATGGAGGAACTGAACACTGATTTCCTTCCCAGGTTCTTCTCATGACTTAACCTTTGTGTCATGTCAATAGCTGCAAAATAAGATGAAAATGAGATGCTGCCTATTGAAGAATATTTTGAAACATTTCCTAAGCAACTGAGTGTCACAAAACAGAAGTCATCAGACCTTCCTTTCCATCTTACAGTAGTTTCCTAGTTATTATAAGTTTTTTTTCTTCAGCTTGCTGGTTCCTCACAGTAGTTCCGTAGAGCAACACTGACACTGATTTAATTCATTCTTAAGGTTTTATGGTGCTGTTGGAAAGATTTTTGCCCCAGGAGACATATGGCTTCCTCAGCAAGCCTCTAGTCCAATCCTTTCATCAGGCAATGAAAGAAACTGAATCCAGAGAAAAGTAATGACTTCCACATGGTTACAACTTCTTGGTAGCACTGGGTGGAGGGAAAGTCCAGCTATTCTGACCCCTCAAGCAGACCCCTCCACTAAGTAACCCTAGCAGAAGGGGTTAATTAGTAGAACTTCCTGAGTGCCTTAGGACAACAATCTCAGACATGGACAAAGATCATAACTTGCATTTTCTTTGTCTCCCCATATACCCAATATGATGTTGAAATAGATATCCATATATGTATATAGAGAGATTTATATGTATATGTATGTATATAGATATATGTGTAGACACAAAAAATGTGTGTGTGTGCGTGTGTGTATGCATGCATGTATGGCAAAAGAGATTGTCTGCATTTTAGATTCATGCCTGAGTAGAAACACTTTTATAAAAGGGTTTGTTTTTTCCTTTGAAATTTATAGAGTTACAGGGTAATTGTTGTTCAACATCAGGGAGAAGGAATTGATGATCTCAAAGTTCCCTCACAGCTTGTATTATTTTTATTGATTTCTCTAAAGCTGATTCCCAAACATCTGAGTAAATATGCAAAATAAATATTCCTCTTAAGACATTATTATTGTTGCTGAGGCTAGAAGCCAGGCCCTTGCATCTGTCCCCCCTCCCACATGCATCAGTAAAGTGCCAAATGAACAGATGGGCTCTGTGCTCTGCTGAAACATCTGGCAAACTTGGGCTGCATTTGGCTACAGAGTCACATTGTGTGGCTGGGTGCTGCATCACACCAGAGGCTAATCTAGGTGCAGCTCATTTGATTAAATCATAACTGAGACAAAGCAAAAAGGCCCTGAACTGAGGATTTGAACATGGAACCCTCATACTTGAGACAGAGGGGTGTTTGTTCTTGTGATTTAAGAGAGACTAAATGAATGTAATCCAATAATCAAACATTGGTACTAGGCTCAATATTTGGCTTTTTTCCCCTAGTATAATCCAACATGCGACAGATCCCACCAAAAATAAGCCTTGTTAAGAACCCCTTCTGTAAATTGGCTGTTCCCCTGACCTTTTCACTGTGGTCACTAGTCTTGACTACACTTCTTAGGTGCATGTAGTTCACATGATAGGTATCTAAAGTGGTTCTTTGACTTACAGCTTTTTAAAAGTATATAATAAAATGAAAATGAACTTGGTATGTCCACTGTGAAAGATAGTCTGGCAGCTTCTCACAAACTAAACATACTCTTTCCATACGCTGCAGCAACTGCACTCCTTGGTATTTACACAAAAGAACTGAAAACTTATGTCCACACAAAAACTTACACATGCATATTTACACCAGCTTTATTCATAATTGCCAAAACTTGGAAGTAACCAAGATGTCTTTCAGTAGGTGAATTGAAAATAAACTGTGGTGCATCCAGACAACAGACTATTATTCAGCATAAAGAATGAGCTATCAAACCGTGAAAAAATATGGAGGAAACGTAAATGTGTATTTCTCTGAGTGAAAAAGGCCAATCTGAAAAGGCTATATATATTTTTTTGGTTTTTTGTCTCTTTACTTATTTTATATTTTTATATTTTTTATTTTTTATTAAGGTATATTGATATACAGGCTTACTATGGTTTCACAAGAAAAACAATGTGGTTGCTACATTCACCCATATTATCAAGTCCGCCCCCATACCCCATTGCAGTCATTGTCCTTCAGTGTAGTAAGATGCCACAGAGTCACTACTTGTCTTCTCTGTGCTACACTGTCTTCTCCATGACCCCCCCCAACACCATGTGAACTAATCATAACATGCCTCAATCCCCTTCTCTCCCCCTCCCCACCGTCCCTCCCCCACATCTCACCTTTGGTGTCCTCTAGTCCCTTCTTGGAGTCTGTGAGTCCACTGCTGTTTTGTTCCTTCAGTTTTGCTTCATTGTTATACTCCACAAATGAGGGAAATCATTTAGTATTTGTCTTTCTCTGCCTGAATTCACTGAGCATAATACCCTCTAGCTCCACCCATGTTGTTGCAAATGGTAGGATTTGTTTTCTTCTTATGGCTGAATATGTACCACCTCTTCTTTATCCATTGATCTACTGATGGACACTTAGGTTGCTTCCATATCTTGGCTATTATAAATAGTGCTGCAATAAACATAGGGATGCATATGTCAAAAAGGCTATATATTTTATTACTCTAACTATAAGACACTCTAAAAAAGGCAAAATTATGGAAACCATAAAAATATTAGGGGTTTGAGGGCAGGAAGGGATAAATGGGTGGAGCACACAAGATTTTTAGGGTAGTGAAAATTCTCTATATTACACTATAATGATGGATAAATGACCTTAAACATTGGTCCAAAACCATAGTCTGTACAACAACAAGAGTGAACCTTGAGATAAACTCCAGACTTTGGGTGATTATGACATGTCAGCATAGGTTCATCAACTGTAATAAATGTACCACCCTGGCAAGGGATGTTGACAGTGGGTAAGGTTATGAATGTACAGGGGCAGGAGGTATTTAGGAAATTGCTGTACCTTCTCCTCGATTTTCCTGTGAGCCAACACGGCTCTAAAAAAAAAAATGTATGCTTCAACACACCACTCACTCCAAGGAACAGATCAACCAGACAGAAAATAAGTAAAGACACAGAGGCACTGAACAACACATTAGAACAGATGGACCTAACAGACATCTACAGAACTCTACACCCAAAAGCAGCAGAATACACATTCTTCTCAAGAGCACATGGAACATTTTCCAGAATAGACCACATACTAGGCCACAAAAAGAGCCTCAGTAAATTTAAAAACATTGAAATAGTACCAACTGACTTCTCAGATCACAAAGGTATAAAACTAGAAAAAAATTGTACAAAGAAAAAAAGGCTCAAAAACACATGGAGGCTTAACAACATGCTCCTAAATAATCAATGGATCAATGACCAAATTAAAACAGAGATAAAGCAATATATGGAGATAAATGAAAACAGCACAATGCCCCAACTTCTGTGGGATGCAGCGAAGGCAGTTCTAAGAGGAAAGTATATAGCAATCCAAGCCTATTTAAAGAAAGAAGAACAATCCCAAGTAAATAGTCTAAATTCACAATTATTGAAATTGGAAAAAGAACAAATGAGGCCCAAAGTCACAAGAAGGAGGAACATAATAAAGATCAGAGAAGAAATAAATAAAATTGAGAAGAATAAAACAATAGAAAAAATTAATGAAACCAAGAGCTGGTTCTTCCAGAAAATAAACAAAATAAACCCCTAGCCAGACTTATTAAGAAAAAAAGAGAATCTACACACATAAACAATCAGAAATGAGAAAGGAAAAATCACAACGGATCCCACAGAAATACAAAGAATTATTAGAGAATACTATGAAAATGCATATGCTAACAAACTAGATAACTTAGAAAAAATGGACAACTTTCTAGAAAAATACAACTTTCTAAGACTGACCCAGGAAGAAACAGAAAATCTAAACAGACCAATTACCAGCAATGAAATTGAATCGGTAATCAAAAACCTACCCAAGGACAAAACCCCCGGATCACATGGATTCACTGCTGAATTTTATCAGACATTTAGAGAAGACATAATACCCATTCTCCATCAAGTTTTCCAAAAAATAGAAGAGGAGGGAATACTTCCAAACTCATTCTATGAAGCCAGCATCACTCTAATCCAAAACCAGGCAAAGACACCACAAAAAAAGAAAACTACAGAACAATATCCCTGAAGAACATAGATACAAAAATACTCAACAAAATATTAGCAAACCGTTCAAAAATACATCAAGAGGACCATACACAATGATCAAGCGGGATTCATTCCAGGGATGAAAAGGATGGTACAACATTCGAAAATCCATCAACATCATCCACCACATCAACAAAAAGAAGGAAAAAAACGACATGATCATCTCCATAGATGCTGAAAAAGCGTTTGACAAAATTCAACATCCATTCATGATAAAAACTCTCAACAAAATGGGTATAGAGAGCAAGTACCTCAACATAATAAAGGTCATATATGACAAATCCAGAGTCAACATCATACTTCACAGCGAGAAGCTGAAAGTTTTTCCCCTAAAATTGGGAACCGGACAAGGATGTCCACTCTCCCCGCTTTTATTCAATGTAGAACTGGAGGTCCTAGCCACAACAATCAGCCAACACAAAGAAATAAAAGGCATCCATATTGGTAAGGAAGAAGTCAAACTGTCACTGTTTGGAGATGACATGATATTGTACATAGAAAACCCTAAGGAATCCACTCCAAAACTACTACAACTAATATTTGAATTCAGCAAAGCTGCAGGATACAAAATTAATACACAGAAATCTGTTGCATTCCTATACTCTAACGATGAACTAGAAGAAAGAGAAATCAGGAAAACAATTTCATTCACAATTGCATCCAAAAGAATAAAATACCTAGGAATAAACCTAACCAAGGAAGTGAAAGACATACCCTGAAAACTATAAGACACTCCTAAGAGAAATTAAAGAGAACACTAATACATGGAAATTCATCCCATGCTTTTGGATAGGAAGTATTAATATTGTCAAAATGGCCATCTTGCCTAAAGCAATCTACAGATTTAATGCAATCCCTATCAAAATACCAACAGCATTCTTCAACGAACTGGAACAAATAGTTCTAAAATTCATATGGAACCACAAAAGACCCTGAATAGCCAAAGCAATCTTCAGAAGAAAGAATAAAGCAACTTCCCAACTTCAAGTTCTACTACAAAGCCACAGTAATCAAGACAATTTGGTATCGGCACAAAAACAGACCCACAGACCAATGGAACAGAATAGAGAGTCCAGATATTAACCCAAACATATATGGTCAATTAATATACAATATAGGAGCCATGTATATACAATGGGGAAATGACAGCCTCTTCAACAGCTGGTGTTGGCAAAACTAGACAGCTACATGTAAGAGAATGAAACTGGATCATTGTCTAACCCCATAAACAAAAGTAAATTCGAAATGGATCAAAGACCTGAAAGTAAGTCATGAAACCATAAAATTCATAGAAAAAAAGGTAGGTAAAATCTCTTGGACATTAAACATGAGCAACTTCTTCATGAACATATCTCCCGGGCAAGGGAAACAAAAGCAAAAATGAACAACTGGGGACTCTATCAAGCTGAAAAGCTTCTATACAGCAAAGGAAACCATCAGTAGAACAAAAAGACATCCTACAGTATGGTAGAATATATTCATAAATGACATATCCAATAAAGGGTTGACATCCAAAATATATAAAGAGCTCATGCACCTCAACAAACAAAAAGCAAATAATCCAATTAAAAAATGGGCAGAGGATCTGAACAGACACTTCTCCAAAGAAGAAATTCAGATGGCCAACAGGCACATGAAAAGATGTTCCACATCGCTAATTATCAGAGAAATGCAAATTAAAACCACAATGAGATATCACCTCACACCAGTTTGGATGGCCAACATCCAAAACACAAACAACAACAAATGTTGGCAAGGATGCAGAGAAAGGGGAACCCTCCTACACTGCTGGTGGGAATGAAAAATTAGTTCAACCATTGTGGAAAGCAGTATGGAGGTTCCTCAAAAAACTCCAAATAGAAATACCATTTGACCCAGGAATTCCACTCCTAGGAATTTACCCTAAGAATGCAGCAGCCCAGTGTGAAAAAGACATATGCACCCCTATGTTTAACGCAGCACTATTTACAATAGCCAAGAAATGGAAGCAAGCTGTGTCCATCAGTAGATTAATGGATAAAGAAGAGGTGGTACATATACCCAATGGAATATTATTCAGCCATAAGAAAACAAATCAAGACATTTGCAACAACATGGATGGAGTGAGAGGGTATTATGCTCAGTGAAATAAGCCAGGCGGGGAAAGACAAGCATCAAAGGATTTTACTCATCTGTGGAGTATAAGAACAAAGAAAAAACTGAAGGGACAAAACAGCAGCAGACTCACAGAACCTAAGAATGGACTAACAGTTACTAAAGGGAAAAGGACTGGGGAGGATGGGTGGGAAGTGAGGGATAAGGGAGAAAAGGGGGCGTTACGATTAGCACACATAATTTGGGGGGCATGGGGAAGGCAGTATAGCACAAAGACAAGTAGTGACTCCATAGCATCTTACCATGCTGGACAGTGACTGTAATGGGGTATGTGGTGGGGACTTGATAATGGGGAGAATCTAGTAACCACAATGTTGCTCATGTGATTGTATATTAATGATACCAAAATTTTAAAAAATTATGCTTAGTAATATAAATAAATAAATAAATAAAATTAATTATATGCAATAGCCACCAGTTAATTTAAATTTCTTATATTTATTTACGCATTCTAAAAATATTTCCTGAGTGAGTCTTACATTCTAGACACTGAGCTGCTGAGCTAAGAGCAAGAAACAATACTACAAATAATATACAATTTTTAAAATATAAACACATCCTTCCTCTGTCATGAATTGGAAAAAACCCTCAGACATTCTCATCCAGAAGTCTCTCTGTGTGGTTCAATGCAGCTCCTTTTCTTGTGCTGTCCAGTAAACCTTTTCTGCCTCACTTTACTTAAGCGTTTGTGCAGTCAGTGGTTGTTAAACCCAACTACAGAAACGTTGTCTCTCCACTGTATACATGCAAAATTCATCGCTAGGTTTGGCCATCTCTTTGTCAATAATATTCATGAATATTGGCTATGGCAGAAATCCATATTAGCTAGAATTTAAGAAATTTCTAGTTTTTCAATGTATACTTTTCATGCTTTAGGCTGAAACCACATGTCCTGTCACCCCCTTTCCCTGGAAATGCAGCTCTTAGTGTCCATTAGAGCTTCAGGAGAGTATTAAGAGGGCTTTCATAATCACTCAAACTCTTTAACGGAAGTGGACAGCTTTGAGAACAAATTCCAGGTACTTAAATTTCCTGGTAGAATTTCATCTACTGCTTAGAAGTTCTTGAAATCTATGATACTTTCTGTTCAACACCATTAGAAGCTTCCTCTGAAGTTGGCATTCCTCTTGACTCCCCCAAATTGCCATGATTCTCTTCCACAGTTACTACCTGGAGGTAGGGGATTGCTAATATTAAATGCTTTGTTTTGTGCACTAAACAAGAAGTAGATGGTCCTGGGGGTGGATAATCAGGAAAAGGTCAATGTTCTCATTATGAGCTTCCCATGAGACTCTTCAGGGTCTCACGTCATCCCCCCTGCACCCTGACCTGCTCGACTGGCAGACTGCTCAAGCTCTAGCTCAATCCCACTTGCTACATAGGTCTATAATGGGTTGTTTCCTTTCCTTTCTGCATTTTTAAGAGAATGCTTTATATTCAACAGTCATATTTAAGGTCAAGGGCACAATCTTGAAAACTGCATGAAGTTGAGTTTTTGAAGGCAGATTTTGGCAATCTAAGCCAAGCGGTTTTCAGTACCTATTCTAGCAAATTATCTAAAAGCTGCTTCTTCTGAAATTTGCTCTTCATCATTACAAGGACTTGATCAGGTCAGCTTGCCAAAATTAACCAGGTTGGTTATTTATTTATTTAATGGAAGACAATGTTCAAAATGATTTATCCAGTAGATATCACTATTCACTGTTCTGGTGCCCCCATCTCAAGATCACCAATGCCACCAAACTTGGTGTCCAGTGGAAGGATGATGACTGAAGCAGATGAACTACATGATATGCAAACTTAGGTTAAACAAAGCTAATCAGGTTTCTTCCCTTTAGGTGTTCTCAGAGAATGTAGTAAATAGTCTAATCCAAGATGGGTATGTGCAGTATTTCCCAAACTTCATTGGTCTTAGAATGCTCCTTGCCAAATGCCATTTTGTAAAACACAGAGCAGGCAATGCTGCTGTAAACATTTACCCCTGTTACTTTCTTCCCTCAGGATGTCCTTCATAACCCATCCGTACCTGTGCTCCAGGTCTCATCTCTTCCATGAAGCTACCTCTGCAGCCCACAACAATCTCTATTTGTATCTTATTGCTGCAACTCTCTGGCCTTTGGCCATAGGCAAATAAGCAATAAGATCAGGATACTTTACTGTCACTGCAAAATACTTATTATGGCAGCAATAAGATTAGAATACAGTAGGCATATTTTACTGTTGCTTCTGCATAGACTATTTTCTCAAGGATGAATATGATATAATTTTTTATCTACATCCTAGCTTTTGATTAAGTTGAAGTGAATAAATTACATGGAAGGTCCTTTCAGCCAATCACTTCACAGCGTCTATTCAAATCAAGTTAAAGGGGTACTACTATCTGCCTCTGTCATTGGGAGGTGAGGGTAGATGAGTCATATTTACAAAGCATCCCAACAGCCACAGGAAAAAACCTTTCTTTGCAATGTTTTGATGTTTTAATACATTTAAAGAAAAATGAGAGGGTGAAAGGAGAATTACAAGCTTCCAAACACAGCTTCACATCAGTTGAATAGTTTCTTAGCTTTGCCTAGCCCTACTCACCTTCAGTGTTCGAGGATGCTGCTGCTGCTGATGATAATGAAGAGGATGAAGATGGTGGCAATGTTATTTGCAGATGACATGATATTATACATAGAAAACCCTAAAGACTCCACCAAAAAACTATTAGAACTAAAAACTAGATTCAGCAAAGTTGCAGGATACAAAATTAATACACAGAAATCTGTTGCATTCCTATATGCTAACAAACTAGAATAAAAAGAAATAAATAATCCATTTACAATTGCATCAAAAGAATAAAATACCTAGAAATAAACCTAACCAAGGAGGTGAAAGACCTGTACTCTGAAAACTATAAGACACTCATGAGAGAAATTGAAGAAGACACAAATAAATGGAAATCTATCCCATGCTCATGGATAGGAAGAATTAATATTGTCAGATGGTCATTCCACCCAAAACAATTTACAGATTCAGTTAAATCCTGATGAAAATACCAAGGGCATTTTTCAATGAACTAGAGCAAATAATCCTAAAATTCATATGGAACCAGAAGAGACCCTGAATAGCCAAAGCAACCCTGAGAAAGAGGAACAAAGATAGGGGTATTAGGCTCTCTGGCTTCAAGCTCTACTACAAAGCTACAGTAATCAAAACAGTATGGTACTGGCATAAGAACAGACCCATAGATCAATGAAACAGAATAGAGAGCCTAGATAAAAACCCAAGCATATACGGTCAATTAATATATGATAAAGGATCCATGAATATAAATGGGGGAAAGACAGCCTCTTCAATAACTGTTGTTGGGAAAACTAGACAGCTACATGCAAGAGATGAAACTGGGTTACTGTCTAACTCCATACACAAAAGTAAACCCAAAATGGATCAAAGACCTGAATGTAAGTCATGAAACCATAAAACCCTTAGAAGAAAACATAAGCAAAAATCTCTCAAACATAAGTATGAGCAATTTTTTTACTGGACATGTTCCCTCTGAGTAAGGGAAACAAAGTGAAAAATGAACAAGTGGGACTACATCAAACTAAAACTTCTGTAAAGCAAAGGATACCATCAGCAGAACAAAAAGGTAATGTTCACTATAGGAGAATATAGTCGTAAATTATTTATCTGATAAGGGGTTAACATCCAAAATATATAAAGAACTCATATATTCTTTATATGAGCTTCAACACCCAAGAAACAACCCAATTAAAAAATGGGTGGAGGACCTGAACAGACATTTCTTCAAAGAAATACAGATGGCCAACAGGCACATGAAAAGATGCTCCACATTGCTAATCATCAGGGAAATGCAAATCAAAACCGTAATAAGCTATCACCTCACACCAGTTAGAATGGCCACTATCTACAAGACAAGAAATGACAAGTGTTGGTGTGGATGTGGAGGAAAGGGACCCCTCCTACACTGTTAGTGGAGGGTTTTGTAGTGGCTCCTACAAAATGATGCAGCTATTGTAGAAAGCAGTATGCAGGTTCCTCAAAAAACTAAAAATAGAAATACCATTCAACCCAGTAATTCCACTTCTAGGAATTTATACAAAGAAAACAAAGTCCTTGACTCAAAAAGACATATGCATCCCTGTGTTTAGCACTGCATTATTTACAATAGCCAAGATATGGAAGCAACCTAAGCATCCATCAATAGATGAATGGATAAAGAAGATGTGGTACACATACACAGTGGAATATTATTCAGCCATAAAAAAAGAAATCCTGCCATTTGCAACAACACAGATGGATCTAGAGGGTATTATGCTAAGTGAAATAAGCCAAGTGGAGAAAGACAAATACCATGTGATTTCACTTATTTGTGGAATATAACAACAAAGCAAAACAGAATGAATAAAACAGCAGTAGACTCTTAGACACTGAGAAGGGACTAGTGGTTACCATGGGGAAGGGGATGCAATGGGTGGGTGGGGTGGGTGAGGGGGATAAAGGGGCACAAAAATTCTCAATCATAATATAAGTTGGTCATGGGGATAGTAACATAGCATGGAGAATATAGCCAATGATTATGTAACATCTCTCTGTGTTGACAGATAGTAACCGCACTAGTGGGGGGGTAAGGATTTAATAATATGGGTAATTGTTAAACCACTATATCGTATATTTGAAACCAATATAAAATTGTATATCAGTGACACTTCAATTAAAAAAAAAGATTGTAGTGATGGTGGCAATAGTGATGGTGGTAGCTACCTTAATGAAGTCCATATTTCAGGCCAGGTACTATGCTAAGCACCTCTCTGCCCTCCCATGTTCAACAAGAGTGGTCACTAAAAAGGCCCTCAAGGCAAAAATGCCTTCCCCACCTGCCTCCCAGACACCTAAAACTTCCATCTTTATAACCAGTTCCTATGGCCCCTTCTACATCTATAAACACCCCACAAGTGTCATACCTGTGTTTGTATAAATTTGTTTATTGTAGATTTTTTAAAGTCACCCAGCAGAAGACCTTGGTAAAATGTTCAGCTCTGCATGTGGTGTGTGGGGGTACTCTGTCTCCAGGAGAAGAGAGACAGGTGAAACAAAGCAGTGTTTTTCCTCCTGGTTTTTGCTTAATGGAATACCTCACATTCACTCAAACTCCACTACATCTAAAAGATCATTTCAAAGTCCCTGGGGTTTTAAAGATTAATATAGATTGCAGTCTTTGCCCTTAGCACTTATCAGGGATGCAATCACAAACAAACAATTATAACTGTTTCATTTTATTTATTTATTTATTTATTTAAGAATATGTCACAGTTTTTACTGTGGCAATAATCTCTTGCACAAAGTAGTCCCTGTATGCATCAGCATGATTGCCCATTGCTTGCTGGCCTGGTGGCCTGCTCATGAGTGAAGTGAAGGAGCAGGGATATTGCATAATTGTTCATAAATAGAGGCATGAGATTTATGTATGTAAAGCACCCCATCCAGATGCTTAGCACAGAGGAGTTGCGTTCTTCTCCCTGTTCCTCTGTGGGAGTCAAAGAAAGCATCACAGAGAACCACTCTGTCTTGGAGGATATGTAGGAGTCTTCCAGGCAAAGAGTGGGAGATGGCAGTGATGTGCTGGTGAATGTTTAACAACCGGCATTCCGAGAGGGGGAGAAAGAAGCCCTGATGTGCAGCATTTCTAATTTCCATGATGTACATTCCCTTATTGCAGCAGATTTCAAGGTAGCAATGTGATATCACTGAACAGAGCGGGGACAAGATGTGCATGAGCTGGTACGACCCAGCCAGCTCCAGCACTGCAGCGACCAGATGACAGGAACAGCACAGGCAAAGGCACAGAGGGTTGAAAATGTCTGGTGATTAGTTGGCTCTTGTCCTGCAGAGTGTGACATGGGACTGGAAAAGAGATGGAAATGGAGAAGCTTGTACAATCTGAGCCAGGTAATCCACAAGAGAAGACATGGGTAGCCTGTGATGGGAGAAACAGATTATGAAAGACGAATTTGGAAAACAGTTTGAGAAGAGATTGCAAAAGGTATTTAACTTCTACAATTTTCTCTTCTATGCAGTTGGCAGTGATCAAAACCTTCCAGGTTTTAGAGGACTAATTCCAGTGGCAGTATAGAGGAATTACCGGAGGACGGGGAAACTGGGAATAAGGTAACTGGTTAGTACATTTTCAAAATAGTCTTGAAAAGAGATGTAAACTGCCAATGCTTGGCATCTCTGGGCCACAACTTAGCCATTTCAGTACTATTCATGTATACCCTATCTCAAGGGGCTCTTTAACTCAGGTCTCTAGAAAACAAGAAGAGGAAATAATAAAAATAATTTAAAAACACTACTAAATATAAACTACAATATATTGCATAGCTTTATCAAACATAAGTGCATGTGTCTATGTTTTCATATACAGTGAATTCTTTTATGAATCCCAGTTCCTCCACAACAAGAAATAGTGTATCTGCTTCTGCTTATCTTCTTATCGCTAATTCTTACTGCCTTTTCCTGAGTATCACACTGGTCCCATTAAGCTCTCAGATTTGTGCTATATTTGCTTGATGTTCAGTTTTACAAATGCTTACCCCGTTAACTACACGAAAGATTGTTTTGGCAGCTGCAGCGCCCCTGCTGCTCATTATGCTGAGCCAGGTTTCCTTGGCATTCAGTGTTGGAGCAGAGCGCAACATCTACCCTGGAGGTGTCACACTTTCTCAAGCCTTCTGGCCTATGTGACACACCCAGCCACATGGCCAGGGAGCTGATAGCCCTGGGTCTATGTCAGCTGACTGGGTGGAAGGCTCCTGGACAGAGTTCTAGTTCCTGGTCAACAGTAGTCCACGAGATGGTCACATAATAGCGGCCTCTGGTTTTGCCACAGGTTATTGGGCTTGATTTCTAGGTGCACGCATTTACCCCCATGGCTGATCCCACGATTTTGAAGGGAGGTGTGCGAGTGACACAGTGGCTGCAGAATCCCATACCGACGCTTGTGCTCGCTTTCTTTACTCTTCCCTGTTTTCCATTTCTTGGGCATTTGGCATCAGAACCAAGCATTCCTCCCCAAAGGTTGGCACTGCGCGCTCAGTTCCTTTATCTCCTGTACCACCGGCAGGTGGGGATAGCAGCACCAGGAGAGCTCCAGAGGTAAGAAGGGGTGACGAGTCCCCTGCACTTCTCCTTCCCCCTCAACCTAACCTCGTAGCTCATTTCCTCCCAAACAGGCTGGTATTACTGTTGACCCACATCTCCACTTGCACTGGAACGCAGTGGTTAAATGTGTGGGCCATAGATTCCTACCACCCATTCAACTTGCTTTATCACCTGCCAGCAGGGTGCTCTTAGTTGGACTGCCAGATTTTGCAAAAACAAACAAATGCAAACAGAACACCTATTTAAGTTTGTCAGATAAACAATACTTTTTAATATAAGTATATCCCATGCAACATTTACACTAACCTATTATTTGTTATTTAGCAAATTGAACTGGGTGTCTTCAGGCAAGTTACTTAACTTCTCTGTGCCTAAATTTCCTTACCCAGAACTTGAGAATAATGGGACTGCTTACCAGAAAGGGTTGTCTTAAGGATTAAGTGAGATAATATGTGTAAAATGTTAGGAATCTGCCTGCTGGCACATACTAATGAACGTTATGTGGATGTTCAATATAGTGTGGAAAGTTCATGGACTTGGGAGTCATACAGACCTGGTTGAAGGTGACCTTGGGCTAGTTATTTAACTTCAGGGTCTCAGTCTCATCAATTACACAATGGGGATAATTACACTTCTTTATGTTATTGAGAGGAATAAATAAGACAATGAATGGAAACCTGGCTCACAGGTTTAGCACAATACCTGGCTCACAGAAAATGTAACAAATAGTATTCTATATAATAGCCCTAAGAACACCCTCCTGACCCTCTGCCTGAGCAGCTGCTCCATCCTAGTCCAGGGAACACTGATTTCTCTTCCTCTGAGTTTCTGCTGTCCTGCTGGCTGTTACCACCAACGGAACCCTCAGCTACATTCTGTCATGCACTGTTTGCTAACTGTCCCATTCATGAATGACTCATCTCATCGGTCAGATCCTGGGGGCCTCTTCTTCCAGCCCCTCCCTTCGTTCTGGGCACCTTCTTCAGTACATATCTGTTGACCTATTCACTTTTTAGTGCCATCATCATAGACATGAGGGCCAAGAGAGTCAAACCTGCGTACGCAATAACCTACTTCCTGAAATCGACAGGCAATGAGGGAAGGGTCTGTTTAAAATGTCAGTGCAGACTTTCTGGTGCATGTGTTAGAGTAGGTAGATAGCTAGACATAAGCAGGGAGAGGCAGGGGACTTCCTGGTGGGATGCTTGCTTACATTTTACACATTCTGTACAAGCCATTCCTGTGGGATGGGGACTGAGGTTATAGATAATAGACTGGCCAAAACTGGCTTGTTTCAACAGGGAGGAGAGGTTGACCTTGACTTAACCTGTAAATATATTATGCAGTCACTACCAGACTTAAAAATCAGCCTCCCCGTGCCATGACAGTTCCCAGGAGAACCAAATATAGTAAAAAAAAAACCTCCCTGCCTTACGTGAGGGTGGAGCAGGCCCGAACTCCAGGAAGACTCCACCTGTTCCCTTTGAAACCTAACCCCTCTTAATGAATATTCATCTCTCTTCAGATTAAAAAAGGCATACTATTGTTTCCTCAGTGTGACCCCTCTGGGTCTGCCTTGTACCCCAACTGGTGGGTGTGTACACTTGCCTTTTTTGGAAATCTGAATCTCCAAATAAACTCTTAATGCTCAAAGGCTTTTTCTGCTTCTGTTCTGGAATTCTTTTTTGCAACAAGACCAAGGACCTGTTTTGTCTCGGTTACACATGTGCAGCTCTGGAGAAATAATACAAAGGGTCAGGACGGCTACTGTCCCCAGGATGGCCAAGCAAATGGTTATGGTGCTTGTCTTCTCCAAGTGTTTGTCTAGGTCTCTGTCACTGGGAGGCTCTCTCAAGTCCTGTTGGTGGGGTGTGGATAAAATGAAGGTTCCTATAGCCAGGATTCTCACCTGGCCCTGATTGGCTAGGTCACTACACACAAGTGGGCAATATGTTGCTATTGACTCTATATAAAGAGCTCTGCCTAGTGCTCTGGGCAACGTGGTGGCAGAACTGCACGGCTGCAGGAGAGCAGAGGCTGGAGTGGTGGCCGTGCTGAGGACAGAGACTGAGACGGCTGCAGGGGCAGAGGGGCCCAGAGGCAGAGACCAGCTTGCTGCATGCAGACTCAGTCTGAGTGGCTGGGATTATAGTGATTGACCTGCCACCATGGGACTAAAGTTGGGTATAAACGCTTTCACGCCAAGAACATTCCATTGTCACTTCTTGGTCTCATCGAATCCATGGTGAACTTGCCCAGGGCTAAAACCCATTGGCAAGACATGGGACTTGAGACATGAAAATGTTGAGTACATGCTGACAGAACAGATCAATGATAATGCATTGGACACACAGCCTTAAACCTTAACAAGGTATAAAACCAGGAGTTTTTGGTACATCTCAAAGAGCATAATAGTAGAACCTCTATACCGGTGAGTCTCAACTTTACCTGAATATTACAACCACTTGGAGAGCTTTAAAAACTACCAAGATTCTGACTTGGTTGGTCTGGATGGAGAGCCTGGATGTCTGTCCGGAGTTTTAAAAGCTCCTCATGTGAGTCTAATGGGCGGCTGGAGCTCAGAAACTGTTTATACTGCTTTAAATGGAAATGAATGACCTGCCTGACATGTGATTTTTGCAAAGTACAGAATACTTCTAAATTGGCTACGGGTTGAGACCTAAACACCTTTTTTTTTTTTTTTTTGCTTCTGGATAGTGGATAAAACAACTCTAAAATGACTTGATGTTCTTCCAAATTACTGTGTAATTAACTATCACTGAACAAACTTCTTGTAAGGCTTTGCCAATGGCATATTCCTATATCCTGTTCAGTGAGCAAAATGAGAGCCAATTTTCCAGTGTGGAGTGAACTCTGGTTTGTGGGAACTGACAACTCAAACCACCTGGTGGCCCTTGAAAGCAGGACCAGGAACAAAAAACTATAGACTGTTTCAGCTGGAGGGGATGCTGGAGTAGAGCTTGCCAAATTTTATGTGTACACGAATCACCTGGGGTCTTGTTAATGCCCAGATGCTGACTCAGTGGGTCTGAGGAAGGGCCTGGGAGTCCGCATTTCTAACAAGCTCCCAGCTGGTTCCAGGAGCATATTCTGATAACAAGGACTTGGAATAAATATGCCTTACACAGTGTTTAAAATTTTCCAGTGCCTAAGCCCTACCCCAGTTTTAGAATCTTAGGATGGGACCTGAGTATCAGCATTTTTTCAAAATCCCCCAACTGATTCTAATGTGCAGCCAAAACTGAAAACCACTCATCAGGAAACTGATGCAACTGAAGTTCAGAGACATGAAGGAGTGAAAGAGCCATCTGAGGGTTCCACACTTTGAAACCAGACCCAAAATTCTGGCTACCAAAACCTTCTTCCTCAGAGTGGGTGGAGCTCAAGATGGTGGCATGAGCAGGGTGGTGGAAATCTCCTCCCAAAACCATACATATTTTTGAAAATACAACAAATACAACTATTCCTAAAAGAGAGACCAGAAGATACAGTACAACAGCCAGGTTACATCTACATCTGCGAGAACTCAGCACCTCATGAAGGGGGTGAGATACAAAGCCATGACCGGTGGGACCGGAGCACTCCCCCACCCCAGCTCACCGGCGGGAGGAAAAGAATCAGAGTGGGGAGGGAGTGGAAGCACAAGACTGCTAAACAACCAGCCCTGGTGATCTGCACTGGGGGCACAGACACACACCGCATGGTGTACTGGATATTAGAGAAATGGAAGGGCAGGGTCCGAGATGGACACTGCAAATGAGTCCCCACAGTTGGCTTCCCTGGGACAAAAGAAAAACGGGCGCTTTTTAAAAGTCTTAAAGGGAAAGGGCCCAACAGCTGAATAAAATCGTCCCAGCACACTCAGTCCAGCAGGCTGGGAACCTTGAGGAACTTTGAACTCCTGAGCCCTGCAGGGTGAAGCAGCCCCAGGGCCCCTCATGGCAATAAGCACCCTGCCATTCGTTCCCCCTGGCCGGCGCTGCAAATGGACTGGCTGACCCACCACACCTGTGAAAGCAGCCGGAGAGCGGCCCTGCCCACAGCAACCACACAGAGTCTCCTACCAGCACGCAGCTAACTGGATGGGCAGCGGAAGCTGGAGCAAGGTCCGGAAGGCACCAAGGGGCAGTCCTGTCAGTAGACCGCCCCTAGCATGGTGGCTACACCCCCGCAGGGCTCTAGGCTAGCCTGAGGGTGGCTCTGCCCATGGCAGCTCAGGGGATTATCCCAGAGACTGCCTACTGGTGCGTGGGTAACCGGCACAGGCTGCAGAAGCTGGAGCAAGGTCCAGAAGGCGCGAAGGGGCCCGATCTTACAGTAGAACGCACCCAGCATGGCGGCCATGCCCCCGCAGTGCTCTAGGCCAGCCTGAGGTTGGCCCTGCCTACGGCAGCAGAGGGTATTATCCCAGAGACTGCCTCCCAATGTGCAGGTAACTGGCACAGGCTGTGGAAGCTGGAACAAGGTCTGGAAGGTGCGAAAGGCCCAACATTGTAGTAGAACACACCCGGCGTGGCTGCACCCCTCAGTAGTGCTCTAGGTTAGCCTGAGGGCAGCCCCGCCCATGGTAGCTCAGGGGAGTATCCCAGAGATTGCTTTCAAGTGTACAGGTAACCAGCACAGGCTGTGAAGAAGGGCAAGGCAAACAACAAGCAGCAAGGGAATTTGTTCTCCCAGCTGACACACGTGCTGCCTGCCTGCGACCACTTCTATTGCCATGAAAAGACAGAAGAATCTGGTCTAGTCAAAAATCACTCAGACAACTCCAGAGAGAGGGCCTGGTGGGATATATTTAAACAATCTTCCTGAAAAAGAATTCAAAATAAAAGTCATAACCATGCTGATGGACCTACAGAGAAATATGCAAGAGCTAAAGGATGAAGTCAGGAGGAAGATTACAGAAATGAAACAATCGATTGATGGGCTTAAGAGCAGACTGGATGAGGTGCAAGAGACTGTTAATGGAATAGAAATCAGAGAACAGGACTACAGAGAAGCTGAGGCAGAGAGAGATAAAAGGATCTCTAGGAATGAAAGAATATTAAAAGAACTGTGTGACCAATCCAAATGGAACAATATTCGCATTATAGGGGTAACAGAAGAAGAAGAGAGAGAAAAAGGGATAGAAAGTGTCTTTGAAGACATAATTGATGAAAACACCCCAAAGCTGGGGAAGGAAATAGTTTCTCACACCATGGAAGCCCACAGATCTCCCAACACAAGGGACCCAAGGAGGACAACACCAAGACATATAATAATTAAAACAGCAAAGATCAAAGACAAGGACAGAGTATTAAAGGCAGCCAGAGAGAGAAAAAAGATCACCTACAAAGGAAAACCCATCAGACTATCATCAGACTTCTCAACAGAAACCTTACAGGCCAGAAGAGAATGGCCTGATATACTTAATGTAATGAAACAGAAGGACCTTGAACCAAGAATACTGTATCCAGCATGATTATCATCTAAATTCCAGGGAGGGATTAAACAATTCCCAGACAAGCAAAAGGTGAGGGAATTTGCCTCCCACAAACCACTTCTACAGGATATCTTAAAGGGACTGCTCTAGATGGAAGCACTCCTAAGGCTAAATAGATATCACTAGAGAAAATAATATCACAGCAAAGAAAGCAGACCATCCAAATACCAACTAAAGGCAAAAAATAAAATAAACTATCCACAAAAACAGTCAAAGGAAACACAAAAGAGTACAGAATAAAACACCTAACATATAGAGAATGGAGGAGGAAGAATAAGAAGTGAGAGAAATAAAGAATCATCAGACTGTGTTTATAATAGCTTAATAAGAGAGTTAAGTTAGATTGTTAGATAGTAAAGAAGCAACCCTTGAACCTTTGGTAACCATGAATCCAAAGCCTGCAATGGCAATAAATACATATCTATCGATAACCACCCTAAATGTAAATGGACTGAATGCACCAATCAAAAGACACAGAGTAACAGAATGGATAAAAAAGCAAGACCCTTCTATATGCTGCTTACAAGAGACGCACCTCAAACCCAAAGATATACACAGACTGTAAGTGAAGGGATGGAAAAAGATATTTCATGCAATCAACAGGGAGAAAAAAGCAGGGTTTGCAGTACTGGTATCAGACAAAATAGACTTCAAAACGAAGAAAGTAGCAAGAGATAAAGAAGGACATTACATAATAATAAAGGGGTCAGTCCAACAGGAAGATATAACCATTATAAATATATATGCACCCAGCACAGGAGCACTAACATCTGAAAAAAATACTAACAGAATTAAAGGAGGAAATAGAATGTAATGCATTCATTTTAGGAGACTTCAACACACCACTCACTCCGAAGGACAGATCAACCAGACAGGAAATAAGTAAAGACACAGAGGCACTGAACAACACACCAGAACAGATGGACCTAACAGACATCTACAGAACTCTACATGCAAAGCAGCAGGATACACATTCTTCTCAAGTGCACATGGAACATTTTCCAGAATAGACCACATACTAGGCCACAAAAAGAACTTCAGTAAATTCAAAAATATTGAAATTCTACCAACCAACTTCTCAGATCACTAAGGTATAAAACTAGAAATAAATTGTACAAAGCAAACAAAAAGGCTCACAAATACATGGAGGCTTAAGAACATGCTCCTAAATAATCAATGGATCAATGACCAAATTAAAACAGAGATCAAACAATACATGGAGACAAATGATAACAACAACACAAAGCCACAACTTCTGTGGGACGCAGCAAAGGCAGTTCTAAGAGGAAAGTATATTGCAATCCAGGCCTATTTAAAGAAGGAAGAACATTCCCAAATGAATAGTCTAAAGACACAATTACTGAAATTGGAAAAAGAAGAACAAATGAGGCCCAAAGTCACCAGAAGGAGGGACATAATAAAGATCAGAGAAGAAATAAATAAAATTAAGTAAAATAAAATAATAGAAAAAAATCAATGAAACCAAGAGCTGGTTCTTTGAAAAAATAAACAAAATAGATAAACCCCCAGCCAGACTTATTAAGAGAAAAAGAGAATCTACACATATAAACAGAATCAGAAATGAGAAAGGAAAAATCACGACGGACCCCACAGAAATACAAAGAATTTTGAGAGAATACTATGAAAATCTATATGCTAACGAGCTGGAAAACCTAAAAGAAATGGATAACTTCTTAGAAAAATACAACCTTCCAAGACTGATCAAGGAAGAAACAGAAAATCTAAAAAGACCAATTACCAGCAACAAAATTGAATCAGTAATCAAAAAACTACCCAAGAACAAAACCCCCGGACCAGATGGATTCACTGCTGAATTCTACCAGACATATAGAGAAGACATAATACCCATTCTCCTTAAAGTTTTCCAAAAAACAGAAGAGGAAGGAATACTTCCAAGCTCATTCTGTGAAGCCAGCATCACTCTAACACCAAAACCAGGCAAAGACGCCACCAAAAAAGAAAATTACAGACTAATATCCCTGATGAACATAGATGCAAAAATACTCAACAAAATATTAGCAAACTGAATTCAAAAATGCATCAAGAGGATCATACACCATGATCACGTGGGATTCAACCCAGGGATGCAAGGATGGTACAACATTAGAAATCTATCAACATCATCCACCACATCAACAAAAAGAAGAACAAAAACCACATGATCATCTCCATAGATGCTGAAAAAGCATTCGACAAAATTCAACATCTATTCATGATAAAAACTTTTAACAAACTCGGTACAGGGGGCAAGTACCTCAACATAATAAAGGCCATATATGGCAAACCCACAGCCAACATCATACTTAACAACAAGAAGCTGAAAGCCTTTCCTTTAAGACCGGGAACAAGACAAGGATGCCCACCCTCCCCACTTTTATTCAACATAGTTCTAGGTCCTAGCCATGGCAATAAGACAGCACAAAGAAATAAAAGGCATCCAGACTGGTAAGGAAGAAGTCAAACTGTCCCTGTTGGCAGATGACATATTGTATATAAAAAACCCTAAAAAATCCACTCCAAAACAACTAGATCTAATATCTGAATTCAGTAAAGTTGTGGGATGCAAATTAATACACCAAAGTCTGTTGCATTCCTATTCACTAACGATGAGCTAACAGAAAGAGTAATCAGGAAAACAATTCCATTCACAACTGCATCAAAAAGAATAAAATACCTAGGAATAAACCTAACCAAGGAAGTGAAAGACCTATATTCTGAAAACTACAAGACACTCCTGAGAGAAATTAAAGAAAATACCAATAAATGGAAACACATCCTGTGCTCATGGATAGGAAGAATTAATATTGTGAAAATGGCCAACCTGCCTAAAGCAATCTACAGATTCAATGCAATCCCTATCAAAATACCTAGAACATTCTTAAATGAACTAGAGCAAATAGTTGTAAAATTCATATGGAACCACAAAAGACCCCAAATAGCCAAAGCAATCCTGAGAAGGAAGAATAAAGTAGGGGGAATTACGCTCCCTGACTTCAAGCTCTATTATAAGCCACAGTAATCAAGATAATTTGATACTGGCACAAGAACAGACCCATAGACCAGTGGAACACAGTAGAGACCCCAGATATAAACCCAAGCTTATATGGTCAATTAATATATGATAAAGGAGCCATGGATATACGATGGGGAAATGACAGCCTCTTCAACAGCTGGTGTTGGCAAAACTGGACAGCTACATGTAAGAGAATGAAACTGGATTAGTGTCTAACCCCATACACAAAAGTAAACTCAAAATGGATCAAAGACCAGAATTTAAGTCATGAAACCATAAAACTATTAGAAAAAAAGATAGGCAAAAATCTCTTGGACATAAACATGGCCAACATCCAAAACACAAATAACAACAAATGTTGGTGAGGATGTGGCGAAAGGGGAACCCTCCTACACTGCTGGTGGGAATGTAAACTAGTTCAACCATTGTGGAAAGCAGTATGGAGGCTCCTCAAAAACTCAAAATAGAAATACCATTTGACCCAGGAATTCCACTCCTAGGAATATACCCTAAGAATGCAGCAGCCCAGTTTGAAAAAGACATATGCACCCCTATGTTTATCGCAGCACTATTTACAATAGGCAAGAAGTGGAAGCAACCTACGTGTCCATCAGTAGATGAATGGATAAAGAAGAGGTGGTACATATACACAATGGAATATTATTCAGCCATAAGAAAAACAAATCCTACCATTTGCAACAACATGGATGGAGCTAGAGGGTATTTGAAATAAGCCAGGCGGAGAAAGACAAGTATCAAATGATTTCACTCATCTGTAGAGTATAAGAACAAAGAAAAAACCGAAGGAACAAAACAGCAGCAGACTCACAGAACCCAAGAATGGACTAACAGTTACCAAAGGGAAAGGGACTGGGGAGGGTGGGTGGGAAGGGAGGCATAAAAGGGAAAAAGGGGCACTAATATTAGTGGGGGGGGACATGGGAAAGGCAGTATTTACAGAGAAGACAAGCAGTGATTCTATAGCATCTTACTATGCTGATGAACAGTGACTGCAATGTGGTATGTGCGGGGGAATTTGATAATAGGGGGTCTAGTAACCACAATGCTGTTCAAGTAATTGTACATTAATGATACCAAAAAAAAAGATTTAAACTTCTGCTTCTCACCATCATTTTTCTTCATCTGCTTAAAGAAATTCTAAGAAATTTAGTGGTTAGGCCTGGAGAAGGGAGGCTGGGGTGTGTTAAAAGGGGCTGACACCTGATTGGACATGGGCTAATCCAGGCCTATTTCCAACTGAGTTTCCTTATCCTTGAAAAGCTATCCTGCTCCCCACACCACATTAACTATAGTTTTATGGCCTCCCCGGGGTCTCCATTCTGTTTGGGTTTTCAGTTGCAGGGTGAAATCTGGGGCTGAGTCATCAAAGTTTCAGTCACCGTCAGGTCATGTGCATCTCAAAGGCAGAACCCCTGCACTTCAGGGAAGACTTCTCTCCCATGCAAACCTGGGCTATAGTAAGATAGTTTCACTCCAGAGACCTGGAATAGGAAGTAAAACTTTCCCACAGAACTCATCACTGTCATTTTAACATATTTAAGGTTCATACATATTTATATTTCAGAAGATTAAGTAGATCCCAATAATAAACAGGTTTAGGGTGATAAACAGTCAGCAATCTGTAGTTAACTGGCAGGCAAAAATGTTTAAAAGGACATATCCATCAACTTAACAATAAAATAAGAGAAAGATTCTGAAATTCCACATTCTTAATTCTTTTCATGGCAAAGAGTGAAGTTAGGGATGTCTTCACGAAATCTGGTAGTGTCTCCTTTTTCAATGTTACTCAAAAGCGGTTTCAAATGATTCAACCCAACTTAGATTTCCAGAGCACTCCATGCCCCGAAGGACATTCTATTCCTCCTAGTTAATTCCTTAATTTCAACCATAGCCAATCAGGGAGGCCATTCCCCCAGTCTCTGGACTTGGGCTAATTGTTAATTCATGTACAATTTCAAGGCCATTCAAACACTTTCTCCAAGGAATGGAAGGGTGAAAGGAGAAAGCTGTAATTACTCTCTTACTGCCTTAGCAAAAATCCATATTAATGGATTGATATGAAGGCACGTATTCAAAACCATTTGTTTTCTGGGAAAGGATCAAAATCCCTTTATAGGGTAGATTTCTAGTCCACTGAGGTTGCTTTAGAAAGAAGCATGAGATACAAGCCACATTTGTTCTGTGGCATCTTTTAGCTTACCCTTAAGAGAAAGCTAAAAGGCACATGGAAAGGTTTTTCTTTCCCCTTTCTGAGAGAAGCTAGAATAAGTCTTGTTACTCAAAGTATGGTCCTCAGACCAGCAGCCTTGGAGCTTGTTTAAAATGTAGAATCTCAGGACCCTCCTCAAAACTACTGACAGAACCTGCTTTTAGCAAAACCCCCTGGTGATTCAGATCACATTAAAGTTTAAGAAGCACTGGTCTAAGTCAACTGCTGTTAAACTTGGCTGCATATTCCAATGACTCGGAGAGCATTTAAAAGTCCCGATCCTCCGACCAATTAACCAGAATCTCTCAGACCAGGCATCAGTGCCATCAGTATTTTTTACGTTTCCCAAATGATTCCATTGTGCAGCCAAAGTAGAAACTAATCGTCCAGGTTAGGTGTTAGCAAACCTTTTCTGTAAAGAGCCAGATAATAGATGTGTTAGGCTTCAGGCCATGTAATCACAACTCCTCAGCTCCGTTACTGCAGCAGGAGAGTATTCAAAGGCAACATATGAATGAGTGAAATTGGCTGTATTTCAATAAAACCAACACTGGACACTGAAATTTGTATTTCACATAATTTCACGTGTCACACAAAAACTTTTTTTGTTTCAATCACTAAGGATATAAAAAACATTCTTAGCTTGAAGGTCATATAAAAACAGGTGACAGTGTGGGATTGGTCCTCCAGCCTTGGTGTGCCTACCCCTTAACTAGGTCGCTTTTTTTACCAAAGGAAAAAAACCAAAAAGCTCTGAAGATTTCTGCTTTACTTTTAGGCTGATGCATAAGACTTACTCAGTGTCAGCCACCAAAAACTAATTAGCATTGCAATACAGCACGCTTGATTGGAGTGCTCTCTCAGGAGAGAGGACCTCAGCAGTGCTCCTCGAATAATTCCGGGTGAATAAAGAGAACCTAAATGGAAGTACTCCCACTCAACTGCCACTTCTCACTTAGCTTTGAAGATTGTGGTTAACACGACTTAGTATCAATCTAGATTCGTTGCCTGCAAGACATTTCATTGGTTGTTTCGAGGTTCAAAGGAACTAGAGAAAGCTGAGCTCCTGCCCTTGAAGATCTTGAAAGGTAATGGGTGACAAGACAAAGCAAACTGTAGGAAGCTGGATATATACTATAATCAATTATGTTGCTTATTTTTTCTTGCTGGCATTTTCATTCTAAATAGGGGAATGATTACGAGAGCATTTGGATCATAGTCCTCTACCAGATTAGCAATGTGCTTTAATTGGATATTTTCATGCCTGTCTTCTAAAGAAGTGATTCACAGAGTCAAGGGGGAAAAGGGTTATTGAATTTTCTCCTTTCCTTCAGCCTTGGTGCTGGGGTTTTGTGCGTGTGTGTGCTTGTGCTTCACGAATGATTTAAAGCTGATGTGTATCATTTAGCATTTCCTTTTCCTCTAAGATTTAGATTTGCCACGCATTGTTCCCATTCCCAGCAAGCTCCATTCATCCGCTGCCCCCCCCCACCAAGGGGCGTGGGGCACAACCAAACCCATCTCCCATTCTGTAGGCTGCTTCAGCAGTCGCTTTAAATTTCTTTTTAACCCTTTTCTGATTCCTTCAAGAAAGAAGTCTCAGTTAGATACTACTTGCCTTTAAGACTTCTCTAACACTTGTTACTTTTTTTTTTTTAAACATAAAATGGTCTTGGGGCTTAGGGCTTGCAGGGGTGACTAGGCAGGCTGAGAGGTCAGTACTTACCAATCAGGCCACCAAAATTTAACTCTTTAATTGCCCACAAAAAGTATTACGCTTTTAGGAGCCTCTTTTGTTGTTTCTAAGAAAAAGAAAAAATGAAGTAGCAAATAAAAGTATTTTTTAGTTTCTTTTCAAATCAGGTGTATGCTTAAGAAATAAAACATGTTTGAATGTGGAATTAGAAAAATTGTATTTTAATAACCAATAGTTAAGTACATATTAAGAGATTAATAAATATTATATTAGTTAATAGTTAAGTAGCATTTGCCAGTGTACAAATAGGAAGGAACATGTTATCATTTTAACAATCAGCAAATCGTTTTTGAAGGCTTACTACATTCCAACTGCTAAGAGGAATGTACACAAAGGAGTATAATGCAGTTTTGTTAAGTACAGGAGAAGTTAAAATGATGAAGAGAGCGCTTCCAGGGCCACCTGAATGTTCTTCAGGCTCTGCCTTCGATGTCATGCAGCGCAGTTTGACACATTCGCAGCAGCCCGGTGCCGGCAGGGAAAAGAACATTCTCAGTTCTCACATAAGAATTGCGAAGACTTTCAGAAAGCAATCGAGCAATCCTATTAAAATTTAAAATGCATAGATCCTTTCAGCATGAGGAGAGTTTCTCAGGTGTTGGTAATGTTTTTTGATCCAAGTGTTTGTTACACAGGGTTATTCAGTTTACAAAATTTCATCAAGCTATACCATTTATGTATGTTATATTTTAATGCATATTCTTTATATATATTTTAATATAAAGTTAAACAATAAAAATATACCCTCTGATCCAGTAATCCTCTACTAAGGAAGATATTCCATAGAAACAGGAAGTTTATTGCATCACTCATAATGGCAAAAATCTGTAAACATTAATGCCTATCATTGTAGTAACTGGTACATCCAAGTGAGGGATAGTACTCACCTATTAAAGAGAATGAATGATATATCGACTTGGAAAGATTTCCATGTTTGTTGTTGAATGAGATCTAGAGAGATGAATATAATTTCATTTAAATAGTAACATGAAAATTCCCCAGTACAGATATGTAAACATTGTCTGTATCAGATTTTATGAGCACTGAGAAATGAGTGATGGATATACACAAAACTGTTAACATTGACTTGGGGGGAAATAGGGAAGGGATAAGCTTGATTCTTATATCCAAAATGAAGCAAGAGTCATAACGGAATTTTTTGAAAATAGACTTTATTTTTTTTAAAACGGTTTTAGATCACTGAAAAACCTTCAGATTACTGAAAAACTGACAGCTAGTTCAGAGTTCCCATATACCTCAGGCCTATTAGAAACGTTATATTAATATGGTACAAGTTATGGTACATGTGGCATAGTCAACCAATATTAAAACATTATTATGACCTCAAATCTGTAGTTTATTCAGATTTCCTTAGTTTTACCCAATTTCTTGTTTCTGTTCCAGGATCCCGTCTAGGATACCACAGTACATTTAGTCATGTCTCCTTAGGCCCCTAAGAAGCCTGTGACAGTTTCTCAGGCTTTCCTTGTTTTTGATGGTCTTGACAGTTTTGAGGAATATTGGCAAGTGTACTGCAGGCATGGAGATGTGAAGCTAAAGATGTGTGGTGGGTGTGGGCATCAACTCAGTTGGATGGGTCTCATCAGCCAGTGGGAAAGAGAAGGGCAGAAAAGAACCAGCCACCCCGGGGGCACATGCAGGCCTTCCTTCACAAAGGAGGGACCAGACATGGAGAGGTTTTGTGTAAGAGGCAGTGTTGCTGGTGGTTCAGAGTGTGGGTGCAAAGCCAGCTGCCTGCCTCCAGCCCCAGTGCCCCACCTATTATTAGTCATGTGATTTTGGGTGAAGTTCTTAACTTCTCTGGGTCAAAGTTTCTTCATCTGAAAAACTGAACCAATGATGCCTCACTTAGAAGGTGGTTATGATAATTCAATATGTTAATACATGCAAATCCTTCATGTATCATGCTTGGCACAGAGTAAATGCTCATAAATGTTAGCTACTGTCATTATTAGTAATGTCCAACTGCCACTCAGCTGATAAGGGCAGAGTATGGGTTTGAACCTAGGTGCATTTGGCTTCTACATCTACTCTCCATGTCACTCTACCTCTCAGAATTATGTATATTTCTGCAGCATAGACATGTGCTTTCAACATCACATTTACTCATGTATGTTTTACATTTCTGTCGCCTTTTGGGAAAAATATCAGGGTTCTCGAAATTTCTATGTCCTACAATAAGAAATAGACTTGAGTTTCAAACCAGTATATATTCAAACTAGTATATAACCAATATAAAGCATGAAATTTTCACAAAGCAGTAGTACCTAGTCTATGTGCCATGCACTTGGATGATTTCTCTTCTATTCTCTTTTAATAAAAAAAGAAAGTAAACAACATGTTGGGATGGGATTCACAGCCCACAGTAGCCTCAAAATTTAAAGAACATTGTTGTTTAGGAATGTCCAACCTATGTTCTAATTCCAAGCCAATCAAGCAATCTCCTGTTTACTAATTCAGGAAGGGGGCAGCCTGAAGACTCTAGACTAGGATTAAAAAATTAAATGCCTTAAGAGACAGGTGTAACAGAAATGTTTATAAGACATTTGTCCCATGTCATTGGGACATGGAAAATGGGAAGACTTGCCTTTCTGAAAGTAGTTTTTAAAAATATCAAACCCCTCTATCCTTAGACAGATACCTTTTGGTTTGCAAACTGTGGTTTTCTTTGGCAAGAACAAATTCTGACCACCCTATCTAAAATAAATTATCTTCTCTCCCCACCCTGCATTTGCTACTCCACCCTGTTTGTTTCCTTCCCTGCCAATGAGAAGTTGCAATTTGTGGTTTATTTGCTTTTCCATTTGTCTCACCAGTAGAATGTAAGCTACACAAGGGAACAACCCTGACTCTGCTGTTCGCCATGCCTCCCCAGCACTGCCCACGGGGCATGTCGCATACTAGATGCTCAGTGAACTTTTGTTGAATGAATGTTTGGGTGGGTGCCTAGATGATGTAAGGATGGATGGATAAATGGATGGATGGATGAATAGAGACAAAAATTAAGTTTCTGGATCTGCAGAACTGAGGACCTGAGAAGCCTGGTGACCCTACCAGGTCACATCTAACCAGTAACACTTATCCTGAAAAAGCTATATATCTTTGCTATGATGAGCTTCAATTCTTTTATTTGTAAAATGTCCCATATATTAAAATTTTGTATTACTTGTTGATATATTCTATCAGCCTACAAACTGAAGACTATTTCTTAGACATGGGCTGGATGTTATCTGTCATTTGAAGGAGTGGCCTGCCTACTTTTTCTCTGGCATATATAAAATACATCATAGGCACAGAAAGTATATTTCACAGAAGAAAGGCACATTTCTCTGCATTGGAAAGTCATATTTGTGTTTGGGTGGGGTATCTCCATAATTAGATTCGTTCCTGCCCCTGGAGTTTTTAAGGTTACCCCCCTGCTATTTGCATCTTATATTTGAGAAAATCAGGTCTGTGATCACACACGGTTGTCCCACATCTCATGATCACATTCCTCGGGGCCAGTGGAAGAGGATTAATCCAAACAATGAGGTGATCTTGGAGACCTTGTCAGCTCCTAATATCCCTTGCACCAGGCCCTGATATACCCTTTTATTTTTTAGAATCCCCATTTGTGAGAGCCGGGACACAAAGCAGGATGTCTCCGGCCACTCCAGAGGCTGGAGGTGGGCATGTGACCCAAATCAGCCAATCAGATGCTCACAGCAGGACTTGGCATCTCCAAGGATTGACGCAAAAGTGCTGGGACATCATTCAACATGGCAGCAGCAGGGCTGAGAGCCCACTGGGTGGTGAAAGTAGGCTGTGGCATCTGCAGCAGCAACTGAGTGTTTGTGTGGGGAGGCCTTGATGTTTTCCCGCTGCTCAGTTCTCCTGGCTATTGTTTGAGCCTGGTGTCCAGCCCTCCTGCTGAGTCTGTGCACACAGTATCCTTTCAGTACATTCCAGTAAATAAGTTATCTGTTTCTGTAGTAGACACTGTGATGGGCTCTCCAAACTCTCTTTCAAGTCTGAAGGACTTACTTGCTCAGCTGTTGAGTGGGCTGCTGGCAGGCAGCCCTCCGCTGTCAGCCCGCCTCAGAATTGCCTCAGCCGAAGAGAGTCTCATTACCCAAAGTCACACCTCCTCTACTGGGCCAGCCTGAATCTAGAGATTAGTCAACATACGGCAGAAAGACTGGCCCCTCACCCCAACTCAAGTGGCATTGCCGGATAAAATATACAATGTTCAGACAACTGCAGATCAATAATGACAATTTTTTGTCAGTATAAGTATGTTGCCTGTATTATATGAGACACACTTATGTTAAAAAGTTATTCATTGTTGATCTGAAATTCAAATTTAACTGTCCATCCTTTATTTTTATCTGCTAACTCTGGCAACACTAAACTCAGAGCAACCTTGAAGGACCACTCCAGCCTCAGAGCATTCTCTGGGGTTGACAATGCCTAATGGAAGCTGCATTTCAGCCCACCTACTCCCTCTGCCCACTCCTGCTTCCCTCTTTTCTTTTCCATTCCTCTAGTGGTGATCCCAAGACCACTTTGCAATATATCTGCTACAAGCTGATATCTAAGTCTATCCCTAGGCAACCCAACCTATGACAGTTTCTCTTCCTTGCAATACGGTGACTGTGGATAAAGTGAAGGTTCCTGTGGCCAGGATTCTCACCTGGCCCTGGTCGGCTAGCTCACTACACACGTGAGGGGCAATGTGTTGTTATTGACTCTATATGAAGAGCTACACACAATACTCTGGGAGACACGGTGGCACAGCTGCAAGGCTGCAGGAGAGAAGAGACAAGACTGGAGGGGTGGCAGCGCCGAGGACAGAGACTGAGACGGCTGCGGGGGCAGAGAGGCCCAGAGGCAGAGACCCGCTTGCTGCATGCAGACTCGCTCTGAGTGGACGGGATTCTAGTGATTGACCTGCCACTGAGGGAATAAAGTTGGGTATAACCCTTTCACCCCAAGAACGTTCTACTGTCATTTCTTTGGTCACATTGAATCCATAGTGAACTTGTCTGGAGCTGAAAGCCATTGGCAAGATAGTGACCAACAGCCCTGGTTTGCCCAGGACTATGGCTGAGGGGTGGGGGAGAATGGGTCCTGAGATGAGTTGATCACTCTTGCCTTGCAACCAGGAATTCTAACAGATGTAACTCTCAGTAGCTTGGGTAACCAGAAAGTATTACTGCTTCTTGCCCCTTTGAGATGCCAAATAGTCTATGGGCCCGGGTTTTGTCTTATTACCTGTACCCAGTGTTCCTACGTCCTGCCAGGATCCAATCTTTGTCCTGAATCTAAGCCTGTTCCACCGAGGCCCTGAAATCCTACCTTCTCCCACCTGTGCTGCCTAGAACCCTGAAGCTGTTATTTCCTGACCTGGGCAACTGTCCGTCTGGTGGCCAGATTTTCCTTGTTCTAACTACAGGATTGGTCTATCAGTCTCCTCCCACCCCACTCCACCCCTATTACTTGCCTCCAACTACACTTGACATTTCTATTTATTAATAGCTTGGATATTGTCTTGCCAATGGGTTTCAGCCCAGGGCAAGTTTGCTATGGATTCAATGTAACCAAAGAAATTGACAGCAAAACGTTCTTGGGGTGAAAGGGTTATACCCAACTGTATTTCCACGGTGGCAGGTCAGTCACTAAAATCCTGTTCACTCAGAGCGACTCTGCATGCAGCAAGCTGGTCTCTGCCTCTGGGCCCCTCTGTCTGTACAGCTGTCCTCTGGGCCTCTCTGCCTGCACAGCCGTCCCCCACAGCCATCCTCTGGGCCTCTCTGCCTGCACAGCCGTCCCCCACAGCCGTCCTCTGGGCCTCTCTGCACAGTCGTCCCACACAGCTGTCCTCTGGGCCTCTGTCCTTGGCACTGCCACCACTCCAGCCTCTACTGTGCTCTCCTGCAGCCTTGCAGCCATACCACCGTGTCGTGCCCAGAGCACTGGGCAGAGCTCTTTATATAGAGTCAACAGCCATGTGTGCCCACAGGTGTGCAGTGAGCTAATCAACCATGGCCAGATGAGAATCCTGGCTACAGGAACTCTCATTTTACCCACAGATGTCTTCTCCAGGGCCAGTCTTTCTCTTTCCAGAGCTTTTTCTCCTTCTGAATAGCCCATGTTTCTGTAGCCATATGACTGAGCTTCCCTCAAGTTCTTAAGATTGGAAACCCAAGAACAGGTGAAAAAACATATAGATTCATGTTGTTTCCAATAATATTAACTGAATATTCTCTATATGCCACAGTGCACCAGGAGCTTCATTCATTCATTTATTTAACAAATGTATTCATTGCTAGCTTTGTGGCAGCTACTACGCCAATGGCATTAGAGATGTAACAGTGAAGAAGATAAGGTATCTGCTCTGAGGGAGCAAGGGTAGTCTGAACTATCCTAGCTTTGCTCCCCAGGATCCCTTACTCTATTTCTATGTGCCAGTCCCCTGGCTCCTTTGCACATTTGCTGGGATAGCCATACCTGCAACTTTCCAGCAACCTGCTCTTGGAAAGCTGGAGGGGGTTAGAGGTGCTTGGGAATTGACCCCACTCACAGTCACCCTTAACTAATGACTGACTGGGGCAGAAATATGAACATGCAGGTCATTTATTTCAAGTTGCGATAAATTCAGAGGCAGGATTTATACTAAAGAGCTCACCTATGGGATCAAATTGAGGCTGTGCCTTTACCTGAAATCTCACCCTTACTCGCCTCTTCTCCCACTCCTTCCCCATCTCCCCTGGGAGCATTTTCTTAATAAATCACTCACACTAGAATCCTCTTCTCAGGATCTATTCCTAGTGAGCCTGACCTAAGAAAGCAAATAGGTAAATAATGATAAGCTGTGATCAATCTATGAGGAAAGGAGTGTTGTGACCTATTTTAGACAAACAGAGCAGGAAAGGCCACCTGTCTTGCCAATGGGTTTCAGCTACAGGCAAGTTCGCTATGGATTCAATGTGACCAAAGAAATTGACAGCAAAACGTTCTTTGGGGTGAAAGGATTTGTTACCTGGCTTGTTCTCCTGGTGGTAGGTTGAGCACTAGCATCTCTGCCTCCTCCCATAGCACTGGGCTGAGTTCGCTATATAGTGCAATAATAGTGTGGGGAAGTTGGGGTTCCTATGGCCAGGATCCCAACTGAACTTAAACCACCTGATGATGTAACTGTCCTGTTGCTAGGCTACTGTGTCCACACTTTTAGGCAATAAGCTATTCCTGTGCTATATAGAGAGCTCGGCCCAGTGCTCTGGGCAGAGGCAGAGATGCTGGTGCTCGACCTACCGCCTGGAGAACAAGTCGGGTAATAAACCCTTTCACCCCCAAAGAACATTCTGCTGTCAATTTCTTTGGTTACATTGAATCCATAGCAAACATGCCTGGGGCTGAAACCCATTGGCAAAACAATTGGCGAAAGTCGGCAGGATTGATTGTTGCCAAGGAAAAAGACAAGCTGCCCTTATGGGAGGGGTGCTTCAGTGGGCTGCCCCTGTGAATGGGGAAACAGTGGATCGTCCCCCAATGGGTATATGGTCTGAGGTGGCTTGCCTCCTAGATGACTGGGCCCCACCCCAGGACTGGAGGCAAGTGGAGGTGACACCTGAGGCAGTAGGGGAGGCCCTTGGTATAGTAAGTAGGTCCTTTGAGAAACAGAGTGCCCATGAGGCAGCGTGGACTGTGGGTTGGCTGCTTCTCACAGTATTGAGAAGTCTACAGAGGAGACCCAAAAAATGGCAGCACAAGAACGTGAGCTGCAAACTTCTGTGGATTCCCTGAGGAGAGAAATGGCATTGATGCGAGAGGAGGTGGCCCGAGAATGCGAGGTGCACACTTTTGTGGGTTCCCTGAACAAAGAGATGGCATTGATACAAGAGCACCGGCAGTAAGGTGCCATTGGAGATGAGACAGCAGTGCTGCCAGGTGTTCTGAAGGAGGAAGAGGCCATCAAGTAAAAAGACGAACTCCTGAGGGAAGCACAAGCAGAGGTGGTACGAGAACGTCAGCTGCGAAGCATTGAGCTGAAGGTAAGAGACCTTCTAAAGACTGAGGTAGCATTGCTGTGAGGTACAGTAAAAAAGGTAAAGGTTGTAGCAGAGGAAGTACTCGGGGGAGGGGAGAGAAAGGTGCCATCAGCCCCAGAAATGGAGGAGCTGGAGAAAGATGAAGGGGTGATGCCAGAGGCACTGGCGCCTCCTGTATTGAAAGCATGCCCAGTGGTGGTAAAGAAAATAAAGACCCAGCAGCTGAAGGTTCCCCAAGAAGAGGAGCAGCCCCCTCCTCAGGTCATGGAGCCCTCTATGGTCCGCCCCTATCCTCAGGCTGAGCTGGTGGATTTGGGCTCCCGGTTTAGGCAGAAGCCCTCGGGGTCAATATCAACTTGGCTCCTGCGTCTGTGGGACTTTGGGGTGGATGGAACTGTTCTGTCGGGGTCAGAGATGGGAAAGCTGTCTTCCCTGACAGTGCAGCCTGCCTTGAGGCAGCAACTACAAAACGCACATCAGACCCCAGGGAGTCACTCCCTCCTCGATTGGCTCATGGCGGCACTTTGTGCTGTGTGGCCCAATCCGGGTGATCTACCATCCTCTCCTGTTAGATGGCAGACATATGCTGAACTCCAACAGGTGTTACAAGACCTACGCATGAGAAATGCCATCTATAATCCAGAGAATTATGGGCCAGATGAAGAGATTTTCACTACAGGGATGAGAAATATTGTACTTCAAATGGCTCCTGCATCCCTCTTTGGGTCTCTAGTGGCCATTCTTTCCCCTCACTTAGGGCAGCCCATAAGCGAGGTGACACATACAGTAGCAGACTTAGGAGAGGCTGAAGCAACGAGAATTTGGAAAGAGATAAGACCTGTTACTCACAAGAAGAATTTACAGGGCCCCATGAAGGTTACGAGGACCCAGATGTGGGTTGATTTAATACGGGCAGGAGCAGATGGAAGGAAATTAGATGGGAAGTCAAATAGGATCTTACTAGAGCTATGGCAACAGCTGAAACCAGAGCAGTAGTTCCAGCCATTAAGACCAAAGAGGCAGAGGTCAGAGACAGAGCCACGAGTCTGGCCTGTGTGTTTCCAAGACTTCCTGCTGGAAAGCGAGCCAACCTCACTTGAGCCCACACAGGAAGGTGATTGGGGAACATGGTTTGACTGAGGGGAAGGTTAAGGTATCTGCCCTAAGGGACCAGAGGGAGACCGGAGACCACATGTTGAAATAGCTATCCATTGGTCCCCAGAGAACATACAAGGTGTCCTGGCTCTGGTGGACACTGGGGCTGAATGTTCACTGATTCATGGTAACCCTGAGCACTTCCCCAGGACCCCCACTATCATAGATGGATACAGGGGGAAGGCTATCAGAGTGAAAAAAGCCCAAATCCCTTTGGCAATAAGCTGTCTACCCCTAAAAGAGTATACCGTGTATATATCTCCTATCCCTGAGTATGTTTTGGGGATTGATATTCTGCAGGATCTATGGTTGTGGACCACTGCAGGTGAGCTCAGACTGAGAGTATGTGTGGTGAAGGCAGTTCTGAGGGGACATGCTAGGCACCCACCCATAGCTTTGCCTGTACCTCGGCGGGTGACTAATACCAAACAATGCAAACTGCCTGGGGGGCATAAAGAGATTGGAGAAATTCTCCAGGAGCTGGAAAAGGTGGGTATTATAAAGCCGACCCATAGTCTGTTCAATTCCCCAGGTAGGCCAGTAAAAAGGCCAGATGGCTCCTGGCATATGACCGTGGATTACAGAGAACTGAATAAGGTCATACCCCCTATGCATGCTGCTGTCCCCTCTATTGCAGGCCTGATGGATACTCTCAGCCATGAACTAGGAACATATCATTATGTGGTAGATCTTGCTAATGCCTTCTTTTCCATTAACATTCAGCAGGAAAGTCAGGAACAGTTTGCCTTCACGTGGGAAGGATGGCAATAGACTTTCACCATCCTCCCACAGGGATACCTCCACAGCCCCACCATCTGTCATGGACTTGTAGCCCAGGACTTGGCTACATGGTAGAAACCGCCAACGGTGCGGCTGTACCATTATATTGATGATGTCATGCTCACATCCGATTCTCTTTCAGATCTAGAAGGTGCAGCACCTAGACTGCTGCAACATTTACAGGAGTAAGGATGGGCTGTGAACAGCACAAAGGTTCAGGGACATGGTTTGTCTGTCAAATTCTTGGGGGTCATCTGGTCGGGTAAGACCAAAGTGATACCAGAAGCAGTTATAGATAATGTCCAGGCCTTTCCTACCCCCACAACTGTAGCATTGCTACAGGAGTTTTTAGGTCTTCTAGGCTACTGGAGACTGTTTATCCCGCACTTGGCACAAATTCTGAAGCCCTTATACTGGTTGGTATGAAAGGGCGTCAGGTGGGACTGGGATGAGACATGTGCATCTGCCTTTACTACAGCAAAACGGGCAGTCAAGGCCATGCAGGCCTTGAGTGTGATAGACCCATCAAGGCCCTGTGAGCTGGACGTTCATGTCGCTGAAGACGGTTATGGCTGGGGTCTCTGGCAGTGGCTTGAACGAACTCGCCAACCCATTGGATTCTGGTCACAGCTCTGGAAAGGGACAGAGGTACAATACACTTTGATAGAAAAACAACTGGCGGCCATGTATCACGCCTTGCTGGCTACAGAACCCATCACTGGAATGGCCTGGATAAAGGTAATAACCACGTATCCCATCTTGGGGTGGGTACGGGACTGGACCCAAAAGCCAAGGAGTGGCGTGGCACAAACACCCACACTAGCCAAGTGGGGTGCTTACCTACAGCAGCGTAGTGCCCTTTCTAGTAGGCCCTTGAGTGAAGAACTCCAACGTGTGTTGGGGCCGGTGACATATACTAGCGAAAAGCAGGAAGAACTTGCTTTTGAACCATTAGTAGCAGAGAGTCCTTATCGGAAGGGAAGAGCCCCTGTACCCGAAGACGCATGCTACACAGATGGCTCCAGCCGTGGGCAGCCCCCAAAATGGAGGGCCATAGCTTTCCATCCTAAGACTGAGACAATATGGATGGGAGATGGTGAGGGGAAGAACAGCCAGTGGGCAGAGTTGCGGGCCGTGTGGCTTGTGATCAGCCCGGAGCCCTCCCCTATAGTTGTCTGCACTGACAGCTGGGCTGTCTATCGGGGCTTGACCCTGTGGCTACCAACCTGGTACCATGCCAACTGGCTGGTTGGTCACCGACCCCTTTGGGGGCAAGAATTATGGCAAGACTCATGGGCCTGTGGTCAGACTAAAATAATTCAGTATACCATGTGACAGGTCATTTGCCACTGGCACCCCCAGGAAATGATGAAGCAGATATATTGACCCAGATACGTTGGTTAGAAGGAAAGCCTGCCTCTGATGTGGCCCAATGGCTACATCGGTGTTTGCTGCATGCAGGACAAAAGATAATATGGGCTGTAGCCCGTCAGTGGGGCTTGCCTTTGACCTTTGAAGAAGTTAGTAGAGCCCGGCCAGGAGTGTGTCGTGTGCTCCAAAAGGGACTTAAGGCAAGTTCCACAGCAACATGGGACAATAGCTACGGGGCCTATACCCCTCGTCAGGTGGCAGATAGACTATATTGGGCCTCTACCTGTGTCAGAAGGATATCAGTATGCGATGACCTGTGTACACACAGCTACTAGACTTCTGGTTGCTTTTCCTACCCGTTGTGCAGACCAGCAGACGACCAAAAGAGGCCTAGAGCATCTCTTTGCTGCCTATGGCCGACCACAGGTAATTAAGAGTGATCAGGGCACCCATTTTACTGGACCTACACTGCAAGAATGGGTGCGACAGCTGGGAATCAACTGGAAGTTTCATGTGCCGTACAATCCTCCTGCAGCAGGCATGATAGAGAGGCACAACGGCTTGTTAAAATCCGGACTAAAGTCAGATATCAATAGTCTTCAGGGATGGTCAGTCTGCTATGGACCGTGCTACGACATTTGAATGAGAGACCCCAAAAGGTGGCCCTGAGCCCCGTAGACATGTTAACACATTTGGCAGCCTCCCCTATACAACTGCAAGTGCAAACCAAGGAAGAATCACTGAAACCGAGGTTCGGCCACCAGAATAACATCTTGCTGCCAGCACCAACTGCATTGAATCCTGGAGACTCCATTGAGTGGACATGGCCTTGGACCTTTGACACATGGACCAACGATGGCTGGCTCTCCTGGCACCTTGGGGACAAGGCCTGGAAGCTGGCCTCCTGTGTATTCCTGGAATAACAGCAGAGTGGCCGCCAAAGGTCACTGTAGTATATCCTGAATGGCCAGAAGGTAGGAGCATCTTACCAGGGAGTTTTGTTTTATCATTATGGCCAGTGCATGCACCTCCTGTAGCACTATATATAGACCCTTCAGTAACCCCCATGGGGAGAGGAGTAAAAGTATAGTAAACTAGACCTGGAAGGGACCCCCTTCCTGCTACAGTCCTATCACAGGACCACTCTCTTGCATGCATCCTACCTGATGGACAAGATTTGCCTATGTTGGTGGCATTAAAACATGTGTCTTATTGCCCCTAAGGTCTTTCTGGATTTGGAACTTCCTCTGGCTTGAGGATTATTATAATTTTTGTTACCTATATCTTAATTTTTTATTATATCTAAGTTGTTCTTGTCCTCTGTTGCTATTGTGGAATCTGGTTAGAGTGCTCCAGGTTTCTCGCACAGGGACCCTTGCGGAAGATGGAAAGCGTGTAGATTGTAAGGTGAGAACCCTGGAGGGTTGGAGTGTGGGGTAGTTAGGGTTCCTATGGCCAGGATCCTCACTGAACTTAAACCACCTGATGATGTAACTGGCCTGTTGCTAGGCTACTGCTTCCACACCTTTAGGCAATAAGCTATTATTGTGCTCTATAGAGAGCCAGGCCCAGTGCTCTGGGTGGAGGCAGAGACACTAGTGCTCGACCTACCGCCGGGAGAACAAGCCAGGTAATAAACCCTTTCACCCCCAAAGAATGTTCTGCTGTCAATTTCTTTGGTTGCATTGAATCCATAGCGAACTTGCCTGGGGCTGAAACCCATTGGCAAGACAAATAGTTTATTGCCTAAAGGTGTGGAAGTGCGGTAGCCTAGCAACAGACCAGTTACATCATCAGGTGGTTTAAGTCCAGTGAGGATCCTGGCCATAGGAATCCCAACTTCCCCACACCCCCCATGGAGGGGACATTTCAACCACGAAGGAACCAGATATATGAAAAGCCATGGAAAGAGTATTTTTGGCAGAGTGAATGGGAAACACAAAGTTCTCAAGGCATGAAAGAGCTTGGCATGTTCTAGGAATGTCCAAAGACCAGTGAAGATGGATGGGAATAGAGCACAGGAAGACAGAATCCTGTTCATAGAGGGCCTTGTGTGGCATGGTAAGGACCTTGGAGTTTACTGTAAGATGAAATACCGCTGGAGAGTTACACATATGATTAACATTTTAAAACAATTGCTCTGGCCACATTGTGGAGGTTATGAGTGGAAGTAATAAAAGCAGTTAGGCGATTATAGCAATAGTCTAGCAGTCAAATGAAAGGTGATGTCAGCTGGGACTGAGGAAGTAGAGTGGAGAGGGAAAAGGCATATTTTGGGGATAGAATTGACAGGACTGGCTGATGGGTATTAGCAAGACAGATTAGTTAAGATGGACTTTCAGGTTTCTGGTTTTAGTAATTGGGTGAAGATTGATACCTTTCACTAAGATAGGGATCACTGGGAAGGCATTAGTACTGGGGACAGAGAAACCCACATAATCTAATTCTTGCAAAAGCCCTTTTACCAATGTAGAAACTTAGGCGGGGAGAAGTAACTGGCTCCAGTTTACAGCTAGTACATACTGGAGGAGAACTGAAACCCTGACCTGAATATTGACCTTGGCAACTCAGGGCTGTCACAGAAGGCCATCAGAGTCTTACTGCATAAGAGGCCCTCTGTCACCAGAAAGACTGAAGGACACTGTGGGAAAAATGGAAGTTCCTATGGCCAGGATCCTCACCTGAATCTAAACTACTTGATGATGTGGCTGGCCTGCTGCTAGGCTACTGCTTCCACGCCTGTAGACAATAAGCTATTATTGACTGAGTCACTATATAAAGAGCTCTGCCCAGTGCTCTGGGTGGAGACAGAGATGAAGGAGGATTACAGACCTGCAGACTGTTGGATGCAGAGTGATTCTGGCACTCAACCTATCCCCAGGAGAACAAGCTGGGTAATAGACACTTTTACCACCAAGAACATTCCATTGTCATTCCTCGGTCTCTCTGAAACCACAGTGAACATTCCCAGGGCTGAATCGCATCAGCAAAACAGACTCACACTAGATGCTGAGGTTAAAGAGACAGGGGTGATAAAACCACCCTAACCCCTTGTCTTGCCAATGGGTTTCAGCCCCAGGCCAATTTGCTATGGATTCAATGTGACCAAAGAATTTGACAGCAGAACGTTCTTTGGGGTGAAAGGGTTTATTACCCAGCTTGTTCTCCTGGTGGTAGGTCAAGCACCAGCATCTCTGCCTCTGCACAGAGCACTGGGCTGAACTGCACAATAATAGCTTATTGCCTAAAGGAGTGGAAGCAGTAGCCTAGCAACAGGCCAGTTACATCATCAGGTGGTTTAAGTTCAGTGAGGATCCTGGCCATAGGAACCCTAACTTCCCCACACTCCACCCCTCCAGGATTCTCGCCTTACAATCTACATGCTTTCCATCTTCCACAATGGTCCCTGTGTGAGAAACCTGGAGCACTCTAACCAGATTCCACAATAGCAACAGAGGATAACAACAACTTAGAGATAACAAAAATTAAGATAAAACAAGATTTTGATACAGGTAACAAAGATTATAATAATCCTCAAGCCAAGGAAGTTCCCAATCCACAAAGACGTTAGGGGTGATAAGACACATATTTTAATGCCACCAACATAGGCAAATCTTGTCCATCAGGTGCATGCAAGAGAGTGGTCCTGTGATAGGACTGTAGCAGGAAGGGGGTCCCTTCCAGGTCTAGTATACCATACTTTTACTCCTCTCCCCGTGGGGGTTACTGAAGGGTCTATATATAGTGCTACAGGAGGTGCATGCACTGGCCATAATGATAAAACAAAACTCCCTGGTAAGATGCTCCTACCTTCTGGCCATTCAGGATATACTACAGTGACCTTTGGCGGCCACTCTGCTGTTATCCAGGAATACACAGGAGGCCAGCTTCCAGGCCTTGTCCCCAAGGTGCCAGGAGAGCCAGCCATCATTGGTCCATGTGTCAAAAGGTCCAAGGCCACGTCCTCTCAATGGAATCTCCAGGGTTCTGTGCAGTTGGTGCTGGCAAGATGTTATTCTGGTGGTGGAACCTCGGCTTCAGTGATTCTTCCTTGGTTTGCACTTGCAGTTGTATAGGGGAGGCTGCCAAATGTGTTAACATGTCTATGGGGCTCAGGGCCACCTTTTGGGGTCTCTCATTCAAATGTCGTAGCACAGTCCATAAGCAGACAGACCATCCCTGCAGACTATTGATATCTGACTTTAGCCCGGATTTTAACAAGCCATTGTGCCTCTCTATCATGCCTGCTGCAGTAGGATTGTACGGCACATGAAACTTCCACTTGATTCCCAGCTGTTGCACCCATTCTTGCAGTATAGGTCCAGTAAAATGGGTGCCCTGATCACTCTTAATTACCTGTGGTCGGCCATAGGCAGCAAAGAGATGCTCCAGGCCTCTTTTGGTCATCTGCTGGTCTGCAAAACGGGTAGGAAAAGCAACCAGAAGTCTAGTGGCTGTGTCTACACAGGTCATCGCATACTGATATCCTTCTGACACAGGTAGAGGCCCAATACAGTCTATCTGCCACCTGACGAGGGGTATAGGCCCTGTAGCTATTGTCCCATGTTGCTGCGGAACGCAGGGTAAGTCCCTGTTGGAGCAAACGACACACTCTTGCCGGCTCTACTAACTTCTTCAAAGGTCAAACGCAAGCCCCACTGATGGGCTACAGCCCATATTGTCTTTTGCCCCGCATGCAACAAACGCTGATGTAGCCATTGGGCTACATCAGAGGCAGGCTTTCCTTCTAACCAACGTATCTGGGCCAATTTATCTGCTTCATCATTTCCTGGGGATGCCAGTGGCAAATGACCTGTCACATGGTATATTGTAATTATTTTAGTCTGACCACAGGCCCATGAGTCTTGCCATAATTCTTGCCCCCAAAGGGGTTGGTGACCAACCAGCCAGTTGGCATGGTACCAGGTTGGTAGCCACAGGGTCAAGCCCGAATAGACAGCCCCACTGTCAGTGCAGACAACTATAGGGGAGGGCTTCTGGCTGATCACAAGCCACACGGCCCGCAACTCTGCCCACTGGCTGTTCTTCCCCTCACCATCTCCCATCCATATTGTCTCAGTCTTAGGATGGAAAGCTATGGCCCTCCATTTTGGGGGCTGCCCACGGCTGGAGCCATCTGTGTAGCATGCGTCTTCGGGTACAGGGGCTCTTCCCTTCCGATAAGGACTCTCTGCTACTAATGGTTCAAAAGCAAGTTCTTCCTGCTTTTCGCTAGTATATGTCACCGGCCCCAACACACGTTGGAGTTCTTCACTCAAGGGCCTACTAGAAAGGGCACTACGCTGCTGTAGGTAAGCACCCCACTTGGCTAGTGTGGGTGTTTGTGCCACGCCACTCCTTGGCTTTTGGGTCCAGTCCCGTACCCACCCCAAGATGGGATACGTGGTTATTATCTTTATCCGGGCCATTCCAGTGATGGGTTCTGTAGCCAGCAAGTTGTGATACATGGCAGCCAGTTGTTTTTCTATCAAAGTGTATTGTACCTCTGTCCCTTTCCAGAGCTGTGACCAGAATCCAATGGGTTGGCGAGTTCGTTCAAGCCACTGCCAGAGACCCCAGCCATAACCGTCTTCAGCGACATGAACGTCCAGCTCACAGGGCCTTGATGGGTCTATCACACTCAAGGCCTGCATGGCCTTGACTGCCCGTTTTGCTGTAGTAAAGGCAGATGCACATGTCTCATCCCAGTCCCACCTGACGCCCTTTCATACCAACCAGTATAAGGGCTTCAGAATTTGTGCCAAGTGCGGGATAAACAGTCTCCAGTAGCCTAGAAGACCTAAAAACTCCTGTAGCAATGCTACAGTTGTGGGGGTAGGAAAGGCCTGGACATTATCTATAACTGCTTCTGGTATCACTTTGGTCTTACCCGACCAGATGACCCCCAAGAATTTGACAGACAAACCATGTCCCTGAACCTTTGTGCTGTTCACAGCCCATCCTTACTCCTGTAAATGTTGCAGCAGTCTAGGTGCTGCACCTTCTAGATCTGAAAGAGAATCGGATGTGAGCATGACATCATCAATATAATGGTACAGCCGCACCGTTGGCGGTTTCTACCATGTAGCCAAGTCCTGGGCTACAAGTCCATGACAGATGGTGGGGCTGTGGAGGTATCCCTGTGGGAGGATGGTGAAAGTCTATTGCCATCCTTCCCACGTGAAGGCAAACTGTTCCTGACTTTCCTGCTGAATGTTAATGGAAAAGAAGGCATTAGCAAGATCTACCACATAATGATATGTTCCTAGTTCATGGCTGAGAGTATCCATCAGGCCTGCAATAGAGGGGACAGCAGCATGCATAGGGGGTATGACCTTATTCAGTTCTCTGTAATCCACGGTCATATGCCAGGAGCCATCTGGCCTTTTTACTGGCCTACCTGGGGAATTGAACAGACTATGGGTCGGCTTTATAATACCCACCTTTTCCAGCTCCTGGAGAATTTCTCCAATCTCTTTATGCCCCCCAGGCAGTTTGCATTGTTTGGTATTAGTCACCCGCCGAGGTACAGGCAAAGCTATGGGTGGGTGCCTAGCATGTCCCCTCAGAACTGCCTTCACCACACATACTCTCAGTCTGAGCTCACCTGCAGTGGTCCACAACCATAGATCCTGCAGAATATCAATCCCCAAAACATACTCAGGGATAGGAGATATATACACGGTATACTCTTTTAGGGGTAGACACCCTATTCCCAAAGGGATTTGGGCTTTTTTCACTCTGATAGCCTTCCCCCCCGTGTCCATCTATGATAGTGGGGGTCCTGGGGAACTGCTCAGGGTTACCATGAATCAGTGAACATTCAGCCCCAGTGTCCACCAGAGCCAGGACACCTTGTATGTTCACTGGGGACCAATGGATAGCTATTTCAACATGTGGTCTCCGGTCTCCCTCTGGTCCCTTAGGGCAGATACCTTAACCTTCCCCTCAGTCAAACCATGTTCCCCAATCACCTTCCTGTGTGGGCTCAAGTGAGGTTGGCTCGCTTTCCAGCAGGAAGTCTTGGAAACACACAGGCCAGACTCGTGGCTCTGTCTCTGACCTCTGCCTCTTTGGTCTTAATGGCTGGAACTACTGCTCTGGTTTCAGCTGTTGCCATAGCTCTAGTAAGATCCTATTTGACTTCCCATCTAATTTCCTTCCATCTGCTCCTGCCCGTATTAAATCAACCCACATCTGGGTCCTCGTAACCTTCATGGGGCCCTGTAAATTCTTCTTGTGAGTAACAGGTCTTATCTCTTTCCAAATTCTCGTTGCTTCAGCCTCTCCTAAGTCTGCTACTGTATGTGTCACCTCGCTTATGGGCTGCCCTAAGTGAGGGGAAAGAATGGCCACTAGAGACCCAAAGAGGGATGCAGGAGCCATTTGAAGTACAATATTTCTCATCCCTGTAGTGAAAATCTCTTCATCTGGGCCATAATTCTCTGGATTATAGATGGCATTTCTCATGTGTAGCTCTTGTAACACCTGCTGGAGTTCAGCATATGTCTGCCATCTAACAGGAGAGGATGGTAGATCACTCGGATTGGGCCACACAGCACGAAGTGCAGCCATAAGCCAATCGAGGAGGGAGTGACTCCCTGGGGTCTGATGTGCGTTTTGTAGTTGCTGCCTCAAGGCAGGCTGCACTGTCAGGGAAGACAGCTTTCCCATCTCTGACCCCGACAGAACAGTTCCATCCACCCCAAAGTCCCACAGACGCAGGAGCCAAGCTGATATTGACTCCGAGGGCTTCTGCCTAAACTGGGCGCCCAAATGCACCAGCTCAGCCTGAGGATAGGGGCGGACCATAGAGGGCTCCATGACCTGGGGAGGGGGCTGCTCCTCTTCTTGGGGAACCTTCAGCTGCTGGGTCTTTATTTTCTTTACCACCACTGGGCATGCTTTCAATACAGGAGGCGCCAGTGCCTCTGGCATCACCCCTTCATCTTTCTCCAGCTCCTCCATTTCTGGGGCTGATGGCACCTCTCTCTCCCCTCCCCCGAGTGCTTCCTCTGCTACAACCTTTACCTTTTCTACTGTACCTCACAGCAATGCTACCTCAGTCTTTAGAAGGTCTCTTACCTTCAGCTCAATGCTTCGCAGCTGACGTTCTCGTACCACCTCCGCCTGTGCTTCCCCCAGGAGTTCGTCTTTTTCCTTGATGGCCTCTTCCTCCTTCAGAACACCTCGTAGCACTGCTGTACCTTGCTGTCGGTGCTCTTGTATCAGTGCTATCTCTTTGTTCAGGAAACCCACAAAAGTGTGCCGCTCGCATTCTCGTGCCACCTCCTCTCGCATCAATGCCATTTCTCTCCTCAGGGAATCCACAGAAGTTTGCAGCTCGCGTTCTCGTGCCACCATTTCTTGGGTATCCTCTGTAGACTTTTTAATACTGTGAGAAGCAGCCAACCCACAGCCCATGCTGCCTCAGGCACTCTGCTTCTCAAAGGATCTGCTTACTATACCAAGGGCCTCCCCTACTGCCTCAGGTGTCACCTCCACTTGCCTCCAGTCCTGGGTGGGGCCCAGTCCTCTAGCAGGGAAGCCACCTCAGACCACATACCCACTGGGGGACGATCCACTGTTTCCCCATTCACAGGGACAGCCAGCTGGAGCACCCCTCCCATAAGGGCAGTGGTTTAAGTTCAGTGAGGATCCTGGCCATAGGAACCCCATCTTCCCCACAATACTGATCAGGGAATTCAACTTGAAAGTGTTTTTAACTCCTATCAAAAGTTGGATGAAAGAGCATCTAACAAAATCACCCACTGTTTGGGACAGAAAGGTGGTGCCTCTTCTCCACTTCAGGAGGGGTAATAGGGGTTGTAGACTGGCATGGCGCTGATTCCAGAAGACCATCATCTTTAGCACTACAAAGCCCCTCTCCACCCTGCAGTCCGCATTCCAGCCAGGATCAACTACCCTTGTCTACTGAACACAGAAAGCTTACATGCCTTCGTGAAAGGCACATGCTGTTCCTTCTATGGGAAGACCGGGTATGGGGTTTTCTTCCTAGCCCTCTACCTTGTGACAACACCTCCTTCACCTTTAGGACTTAGCTCTAAAATTAGCTTCTTGTGAAGTCTTCCTCACCTCCCCAGGCACTGTTAGCCACCTCTCTGTAGTCCCATAATGTTCTGTTGAGACTTGTGTTATGGATTTAACTCTCACCATTTTGCTTATGAGGAAAATTGGAGCCTAGACAGCAAATGAACAAGGGGGAAAGCTGCAGGTGGGCACTAGAGAATTCAGTATAATATGAACCTGATGGGGTATGAGAGTTTCCAGATGACCCTTCCCAGGCCTGGCTGGGTGAGGACGGGGATCCAGGAACAATGGCAGTGAAGATGGAATAAGGGAAGGCCCATTTGAGAAGCTATCACATGGGTTACTTTATTCTGCTTCTATAACCTTTTCCCTCTGAGGTTCACAAATTGAAATTATTCCTTGATGTGTCTTTTCTCTGGAACTTCTGAAAGGGACAGTGACATGAGCACCTGACTCCATTTGTCTGCCTTATTCAAGAAGATCCTAAGTGTGGCTCTTCACCAAGGTCTCCTGGCTTCATCCTGCCTGTGTGCACATGGCTCTGCACAAAGCAAATTAAAGAAAACTGACCCGTGCTTTCTAACTGTCTCTGGTTCCTGCTAATGTCTGCATTCACAGCATCTCCCATTTATGCAGCACATTGAGTCACAAACTACCAAATTTTTCATTTTAATTTTCACACAAAATCAGGGTAATTCTGCTGTAAACCCATGTTACAGATGAGGAAATTGAGGATCTGAGAGGTCTGACATCCTGAAAGGAAGTGACAGAGTCAGGACTAGAATCCAGGTGCCACAAATTGTCCAATAATCCCCTGAAGAATGACCAACAGATGCTGTATGAGGAAAGGCCTTGCTTCCACTCTTCTAAGATAATTCTAATTGCTTGACCTTTGAAACTCACGAAGACCTTTTGTAGTGTGGTTTGTATCCTGGCCAAAAAAAGCATTATTACCAGGCCTTGGAATTATAGAGGCAGCATGCCTAAGCAAACCAGGAAAAGCTCCATTACAGATTGATAAATAATCCTGTTTCCATAAAGGAGGGATGGTTCCAGAGAAAATAAACATAGAGCAACTTGTTCCTTGTATTAGGAATGTTCTAGTGTGTACATATAATAAAATATAACAATTTTATAAGGAAGGAAGAGAAAAGAATGATGTTGGGGGGGGGTAGGAAGAGGAGACATTGTGGAAAAGACCTGAGAAGGAATATCAAAAAGCAATAATTACGATGGAGCCATTGGCCAAAAGAAAAAGACGTGGAATGTGGTCCAAGAGAAAGGCCAAGAAATGTTAAAGATAAACATTTATTTAACAATCTGAAAGTAAAAATGAAAGAAATTGGAAGTTCTAGATTGAATGAATGTGTATTGAGTACCACAGTTTGATTGTGCAATGGAAGACGTCAATGACAAGGAGAGGGAAATTGTCATAATAGCTGCATTTATTGAGTTCTTGCTAATAGACCAGGTCCTGTCCTAGAACTTTAAAGACATAATCCCATTTAATGTGCACAATGACCCTTTGTCATTTTGCAAATTATACAAATGAGAAGCTAAGGCACAATTTAGGTGCCTTACCCAAGTCACTTAGCTAGTTGGTGATGAAGGTTGGATGTGAACCTGAGGCTCTTGAGCCAATGCACTGTCACCTCGTGTGGGTGGCCTGCCTTCACAACTCAAAGTTTGCAAGGTAGTATTCAGATTAATGTTTAAATCCAACAAATTCTACACAGTAATCCTAGCAAATGTGTGTCGTTGGAGGACAGGATTCTCTGGAGAGGAAGGGATAGAAACACAACTTAAACCAGCTTAAGCTACAAGGGGGAGTTTTGGCAGCAGACTGAAATGGCTCCCAGATTAAAGGATGAATTTGACAACTAACCTCATCCTCAGGGGCTCAGGAAACAGTTTCTGAGATTTCATCTTCTGGAATCGGGGGTTTGAAAGGCTCACCCACATCCCACCCTGTTTCTCTTCTTGGGTTGACTTCATTGTCTCCTATTGCAGGAGGGCTCACTCCTTCATGGGGTGCAGGATAGCCTCTGGTAGTCCTGTGCTCTCAGCCTGGCAAGCAACACCACAAGCAAAGAAAAAAAAGCCTTCTTTTTTCCCAGCTTCTTTCCTCCTTTTCCCTCTAACAAGGTAAAAAAAGTTCCCAGGGAAAAATTGTGATTGGTCCAGTTTAGGTCATGTGCTAAACCATGGGCCAATCACTGTGGCTCTGAGGGCAGGGTTTTATGTTATCAGCCCCACCCACTAGGGTTACATGAGGCTTTGAGGGAACTTTTCCTAGAAGGGAGCTGCGATTCTGGAGAGTCAAAACAACAAATGTCCATAAGAAATCAGACTACTGGTTGGATAATTACAAACATCAGAACAGATGTAGAAATAGCCAAAGATCAAATAGTTTGATAGTAAGGATAAGATGCTCAATAAACTTTGGAAACACTATATAATGAAAACAGGATTTAGGCATGATGAAAGGAGATTTATCTAACAAAGTAGAGGGTCTAAAAAAGCAATTTAAGAGATGAATTGGAATGCCAGCTCTGAAACCTTTAAACAGTTCTATCATTAAAGCAGATGCATTTTGGGAGAGTTGACTAATGCAGGGTCATGTTCCTAGTTTGTGCCCACTAAATATTAATTCATCTTGATGACAGGTTTTATTAGAAATTATTGTTTACAGCATGTACATATTTATAACATATTTTTAGCAAAATAATTTGCATATGTAAAGTTCTGCATAAATGTAACCAATAATAATTTATTACAGAGTCATTGGGCTTATGTTTACTATTTCATGAAGGTATTTATTTTATCTGTTACTTATTGGTTATTATTTATCTGTTACTTACTAATTGTGTGAATACTGTAGTTCAGGTATTCTGTTGGGCACACCTGGGTTCTGCCTTGAAGGTACTTGGAGTACAGGGAAGAGACAGAAATATAAGTAAATTGTGCCTAGACAGGTGCATAGTGGACACCACAGTACATGCCAGGTCGCCAATTTAAGACTGAGAAAGTATGTTCCCACCTACAGGAAGTGTGTTAATGTTAAAGGCTCACAGATGAGCCCCTCCTCAGGAATCGCCCTTGGCTGACAGGAACTGCTTCTCCCACAGTTAGGACCTCTAGGGCTGGGGCACTCCTCACCCCATGATTGGCCAATGGCTCATCATTGAGAAGATACAATGGCCAGCCTCCTTGCCTCCCCTGGAGACAACACTGGAGGGTTGTCCCAGTCCCAAAGCTCCTTGTGGGATCTTTTTTACATTACAGTTTGACGCCTTCCTTTACCCAGTCTTGCTCGTCAGAATCCCTCATAGATGTTGTTCCTGAGAACACTCGCCAAAAAAAACAGTCTGCATGCAAATCTCCATTTGAGTCTATTTTACAGGGAACTCCACCTAAAACAAAGGGCAACTTAGAAATTATTATCAGGAAAAGCTATCAGGTCCACAAGTTGCCAGAGCCTGCTTTCCAGATTGAAAACATTAGTCATTACCTTGGAGTAAGTCTTTGGAGAAGAATCACCTGGTAAGTCCCTCCACTTTGTCCAAATATAGGAAAGAAGGTACCCTTTGCTCTGCAGGAAGAGAGTAATAGAATATTCTTTGTAGCATGAGAAAGCCTGGCCCTCTCAATTATCCCAGTATACAGAGCTGATCTGCTAGGGAGAAAGAGGGTAGTTTGCATAGGGGACTGGGAGCTTCCTGGGAAGGGAGAAATAGAGACTTGGATCCTCTCCCTTGTGAGGTTCAATGTTATTATAATTCTGATAAAGGGGATGGCCCCTAGTGATGTACCCTGGTGAGAGAGGAGGGAATAGCTCCAGAAAGGAACTTCCTGGGACCAAAGGGGGAGTTCCTGGAAAGCCCTTCATGTCCCAGGTAGCCTGGTACAGAGGGTGGGCTTTGAGAGGAAGGATGAGCACAGGATTGCAAATTAAAGAGCCAAAGAGAAACGTTTCTAACTAAGGATAACACTGGAGGGTTGAAGTCATCTTGCCTCAGAGGACTGCTTGGCCAGTGAGGAATATTAACTTGTAAGAGTAACATCTCAGTAGTAGACAAACATACTGTTTTACAAAACCAACTTGCAGTATCAGCCCCATATAGTAGTAACAGAATCCATCACAGTGGAAAATAGGGGTCTGTCTACTAGGGACTCGTGAGGTTTTCCAGTTCTCTTTCTTGAATGTGGTAGCTGGAGTTCCATTAATTGGTGAAGAGAGGCTGTGAGCAATTTATTTAAAACTTAGAAGAGATGTGATTGCATTGGTACTATAATCTGGTGAGAGTGGTTGTACAGGTTACAAATGGTTCCAAAACAATGTGAGTAGCACTTTAGGAAGAGGAATGACTAATGCCCTGGAGGAAGCCTTCACAGAGGCGGTGAACCAAGCTGTCTTTTAGGCTGAGTAGGTGTCCAAAGGTGGATGACGAGATGTGGACAGTGGTCAAAAGGGCAGAGGGAAGGCTTACTGTCTCCTGTAAGTAATCTTTGTGGATCTTGAGACCAAGAGGCCCTGAAGGAATATCTGTAGGTAAGGTGAGGCAATGAAAGGCCCTAGAAGCCAGGATGACACATTGAAATCTGCCCAGGTTACCAAATCTTGTCAGAAAGAGCTGGAATTCCCAATATTTATCAGAAAGACCCATGTTTTTTAAGTTGGCAATTATTCCAAATTAAAACAAAACATTGCAGGGTTAAACAAAACATCTTCAGATGTGGCCACAGGCCTCTAGTTCACAACTTCTGCTAGACTGAAGGGGACTTTCACACAGGGAAGTGGAAAGAGCAGATCTACATACTAAAAGTTTATTCTTGAGGACTTCTGGGAAGATGCTGGTGTGAGCAGGGCGGCAGAAATCTCCTCCGAACACTATATTTATCTACGAAAACACAGCAAATACATCTATTCCTAAAAGAGAGACGAGAATACACAGGAAAGCGCACAGTGTGCAGCTACACCCGAGAGGACTCGGCACCCCAAGAGGCGGTCTTAAAGAGCCCAGCTGACATACGTGGCAACTATCAGTGACCAAATTATACAGCCATGAAAAGACAGAGGAATATGGTTCAGACCAAAATCA
>JAVSCE010014315.1:0-33215 GCA_032199065.1 Smutsia gigantea
AAACAAGAGTCAAGTCTCAAAGCTGGACCTCTCCTGATCTAAGTTTCTAGACAGATGGAGTTCACTTTCCTGAGTCATAGGAAATATCTATGAAAATAGAAGTCATGACTTCTGCTTTAAGGTAAAACAAATTTTGGAGTTCTGGGGCAGAGGAAATACAGTGATATCAAAAGCTGACTGCATGATCCAGATGGACTAAGATGAAAGCAGAATTCTTCATGAAGTTAGAACTGTTTGTATTCAGAAAAACAGTATGAACGAGTATGTTTGGTTATAAAACACTAGATACTTCCAGAGCAGGCCAATGAGAAGTCACAGCAAAGAAGAATTAAGTTGCTTACTTTGCAGAGAATAGGATTTTTTTTTAGTGTTCCACTTAGGCGGAGAAGACAGGGTTTTAAGGATCATAGAACAGGAGAGAGAGTGAGGAAGGAAAAAAGCCATTTGTAACTTGACACACCATGTACCATACCCAACTTGAACGATTAGTACAGAGCCTATCTCATTTCTTCTAAAATGCCCCACTGCTCACCCCTGCCCCATAATTTTTTTTAAGGAAATCCGAGACATCTTATTTCATTGGTAAACATTTTAGTATAGCATTCAATTTTAAGCAGTAAGTAGTAGCCTAAGACTGTGTTGTTGTCTCCTGTTAGCCCGATCCTCACTAGCAGTCTGTATAAAGGAAAGATACTCCTGCGGCGTCTTCTTTATTTTCAACATTCTACTACTGTGATCCTGTACTTAGGACACCAGACGTTCAGTAGCTTTCCCACACAAAGCAATTCTGTGACACCAGCTGGGTGTCCTACAATTTAACTCAATCCTGATACCATCTGCCTTGGGATAAGCAACCCATACCACAGGTTACAGGCTCAGTCCCACGGGACCGCATGGCTGCGTAGGTGCCAATCACAAGTCCAGGTTGTCACCTGTGCTTCTGACCCACCAGCTACAAATTCAGAGGTTCCCACACCCCTCCTGGCTGGGTTCAATTAATGTGCTAGGCAGCTCACAGACCTCAAGAAAACCGCTTACTTCCTAGATTTCTGGTTTATTAGAAAAGGATATAACTATGGAACAGCCGGATGGAAGAGACACAAAGGGCAAGGTATGGGGAAAGGGCTCAGAGCTTCCATGCCCTTGGCAGAGGTCACCCGCCTTAACACCTCAAGCTCACCAATCTGTAAGCCGTCCAAACCCAGTTTGAGTTTTTACAGAGGCTTCATTCTGCAGCCAAGGTTGATTAAATTATTGGCAACTGATCTCAATCTTTAGCCCCTTCCCTGTTCCCAGAGGTCAGGGGATGGGACTGAAATTCCAACCCCCTAATCACAGGGTTAGCTCTCTGGCCACCAGTCTCCATCCTTAAAGGCTTTCCCAAAAGTCACCTCATTAACATAAACCCGGGTGTGGCTGCGAGGGGCTTGGTTTGAAGGACAAAGATACCTTTATCATTCTCACGTCTTAAGAAATTCCAAAGGTTTTAGGAGCTGTGCCAGAACCAGGGAAAGGATACTAAATACACGTTTCTGATTACAAATCACAGTGTCACAGCTTGTTCCCTACTGGAGTCCAGTTCGCAGTGCTTTGGGGAGGGGGAGCTGAAAAAGAAGAGGCTGAGTACTGCCCTGGTAATGGGCCACTCAGTTCTGAAATAAGGTGATAGCAAGGTTGACTAGGAAACCACGAGCCCAGGGACACCTACAGGAAGGGCAGAGCGGGGCTGCTGGACTTCCAGGACATGGACGGATGGGTGGGGACCAAACCCACTGTCAGTCCTGAAAGTTCACCCCAGCAGGCTCCCGGAGACATGTGGTCAGGTGGCAGACCTCTGGGGTTATCCAGTCAGTTGAACTTTATCAGGTTCCTCTTTTCTGCAGGCTAATTCAGTATGTACTTCAGAGTAACAACCAACCTTTTGCATTATTCAAAACAGCTTAAAGAAACCGAGCACCTTTTACAGTTCTTTTTCTCTTTAGAACAATGCACTGTTCAGGGAACATAAAAATAGTCTGTAGTTGAACTCACACCAGTGTTTCCAAAATAAAATGGTTACAGGAACTCAAATGCCAAGTCTATTCTCCAGACTAAGGGTTAATCTTGCCCTTCAGTCCTTCATTACCTGCTCTCTAACACTTGATCTTCTTGGATTGTTCCACCTTTCACCAAAGGCCTGTTGTCAGCAGTTTAAAAAAAAAAAATTTATGTCACCTCTTCCCCAATTAAAATTCCGTAGTAAATCCTTTCTTCCCTTCCCATGGGTTTTTCTGACACCCATGAAGAATCTCCCTTTCAAAGTCTTGTCTTACCTCCTCCACTTAAAGCTCCTCTTGACACCTGCCTCCCAGGTAAAAAGACAACACCCTTTAGCACTCATAATCTTGCCAGTTTAGTCTTTAAATTTTTTTTATTCTTCTGATAAAATCTTTGCCCACTCAGCACTATCAGCCATCCTCTCTCCTTTGAGAATTGAGTTTTGTATACTTGCTATGATCTGATAATGCTCCTGTAGCCTGTGGAGGACAGGAGCCCCCCACACACAGAAAGGATAATCCTTTCTTCGGCCCATTCTTAGACTTGGGTGAGCATCACAATACATGCAGGGCTTGTCAGAACAAAGATGGCTGGAGTCACTGAGCCAGCAGGTCTGGGGTGGGCCTGAGAATGTGCATTTATATGCAAAGATGAAACTGGCCAAGAGTCCCGCTACTAGAAGATGGCAGTCTGATGGGTAAATCCCTTATTTTATCTAGGTAGCACTTTAGAATTAGAATACTGCTCCCATACTTAATAGACCTTCTTTTTAAAAAAACTAAACTTCACCAATCCTAGGATGGAAGTACATTTCCGATTTAGGGTCAGAAAATCCGCATTTGAATTCTAGCTCTACCAAATATTAGCTCTGTGACTTTGGGCAAATCATTTAAATACTTAAAGCCTGAGTTATCTGCAAAGGAGGATTAAAAACTTCCCAGACAGATGGTAGATGTGTCTGATAATACTCAAAAGTGCTTTCTTAGCTGCAAAGTGCTAAATAAACACACAGTATTAGAAAAGAAGACAGCCTGGGTCAGTGTCAGAAAGACCACGAGAATATTATGGGAACACAGGAAGAAGTGGTGGATTCAGCCAGCCTGGGGAACGGTTGGGTGAGGTAGGCTTGGAGGAAAAGGTGGTGTTTTTGCTGGGCCCTAAAGGTCTTTCAACAGGCAGGGAAGTGAGTGTGGAAGGAAGGTATTAAGAGATGAATGCCACACAGGTAGGGAAATGCACGACATACCAGAGTTGTTGGTATAGAGAGGTGATGGATCTCATGATACAGCTGGAAAAGGAGTTTCAAGCCACATTACAGAGAGCCCTGCATATCAGGAAAAGGAGTTTGAACATGATTCAGTAGGTGATGGGGGTAGCCATTTAAAGGTTCTGATCAGCGACTCAGCGTGCTCCAAAGATTGCTGACACTGGAGTTTTGGGGAGGTTGGAAAGGGGAGACGCAGACCAGGGAGATCTTTTGAGTCTTTCCCTTCAGCTCTCCTATCTTCCCACCCCTGGTTCAGTATCCACCCCCCCACACCCCACCGGTGTAGCCTTTTGATGAATCTCAATCCTCTGCATCATCATTACCTCCCCATGACAGCCCCTTCAAAATGTTGGTTGGCTCTGCTATGGTCCCAGCCCTGCCTTCTGCAGCCTTACAGGAGAACACACTTTCCCTCCTCCTCCTGACGTGCCTGGCAGCCCACGTGGCCTCAGTCAGGTTTCTCTTCTCCTTGCTAAGGTTTTCCAGCCATTTCTCATTTAACAGGCTTTTCTGCCATTCTAGTTATGCTCCCCTGTATATAACTTTGTTTCTCCCAAAGAAAGAGAAGTGCATGGTGTTACCAAAAATACTTAGATAACTTAAACTCTTGGTTACTCACCCTGCATCTTTTCCTTACTGGGTAACTTTATGGGGGTGCTTGGGAGAAGGTCAAATTCAAGGTCTCACTTGTCTGCAGTGTCGCTTACACCTTGGATCCTTGGACATATTTAAATCCTTCATCTCATTCTGACTTGGGTTTGCTCTGATTTCTAGTTGACCCCCTGGTTGTGTGTTGTCCCCCTTTGGGAATGTTACGGATGCTAGCCTTGAAATTACTACCTTCTCTATAGCATCCTGCAATGTGTGTCACATGACTTGCTTGCATGTCCTTCAAATTTTCTTTTCCTTTTCATGGTAATGATAGTTAATGTGTGGTCTATCAGTCCATTGTCTCTTCATTTACATTTTCCCAACCCTGAAGGGTTGACCTGTCTATGGCTGGTAAGTGCACACTTTGGGAATCATCTGTGGGTTCAGTAAGCCCACTCCAAGTCTCTTTAGTAACAACACAACAGAAATGCACTGCTAATAAATTCCCAATCCTTCTAATAGTGGAGTCCGTGCTATTCCAAGACCAGGTTCAACCAACTTGAATCAACAAATCCCACCACCTAATGTTTATATGGAAGCTCTTAGGAGTTCAAAATACCTTTGGACAGTTCATTATTATAGTACAAACTCCTCAGTAGATGCTTTTCAGTTCCCAAACTCTAAAAACATTTCCCAATATGTGTCTCCCTCGTTTCTTCACACTATATAATGTGCATTTAAGGAAAAATAAGGACGGATTGGATTTTCACTTTGCATGGAAATGCATTTCACTTTGCTTACAAAAGTGAAAAGTCTGTCTGAGCTTAGTTGATGAAGCGTGATGTTTTGATATGACAAAGATTTTTCCTTCTTGTACCTCTGTGTGGAGGCACAGTCAGATTCATTTGGAAAACAATTTTTATTGACTGTGACTCATTAGAAAGAATGTCATGTGATGGCATTTCATCACAGAGCAGGGAATCTTTCCCTTATAGGGCCTTTGGCTCAGATATGATTCAGGAAAGGAAAAATGGGCTTCCTGGGAAACTTACTAACTCAGCCAGGACCAGATGAATGGCACCCCTGCCACTCTTGTGTTACCTCCTTTGGTGTTGGAGGAGAAAACTTTGCTCTTAGGGCTCTGAGGAATAAGAACTACAGGGAAATGCTGATTCTCCCTCAGAAGCACTGAAATAAACCAGGAGGACTATGCCCTCTATTAAAGCTTCAGGAATTAAAAAGGAGGGAGGGGAATATTATGGGCGGTACCCATATTACATGTGGGCCCTATAAAAATAGAGTACAGTGTTTACTGAATCATGGAATTTTGTAAGATACTATAGGACTTTAATCTTTCATGCAGTGAATTATTAATAAGCAAAAAACCTTAAAACAAAAATTTTACCAGATTAGATCTAGTTTCATGCCCATCTTCATAGTCCTGGTTGCATCAAAGGGAGAATAGTTCAAGTATGCTTAAGCCTATTTAAGAAATAAGAGGCCTTCTAATACCACTCATTTGTCACACCAGAAGAATATAATTAGTTACATTGTCAACAACTTGATATCATGTGTCTTGAAAACAAAAGTTGAATATGGAATGGTTAAAAGCTTGTAATTTTTTATATAAAAATTGAACTGGGAACCAAAAGAAGATCCTCAAAACTGTTCTACTTGTTATTTTATAAATGACTGGTTTCACTAATTTCTACCATGCATGTGCATGTTCTCTATCACACCCACCAGGGATGAGGAGGACCCTCCTTCCCACCCAAACATCCCTATATACACCTTCTCTCATGCTTCCCCTTATTCAAAGTATTCAGCACCGTCAGTGGAGATATTTTCCTAAGAGAGTGGACAGTACCCTTCGACAGAGAAGTCTCAGATAATATACAGTGCCTTGCATCTTTGGGGTGATTTGACAGATTAATGGTACTATAAGGTGGTTAAGGTAGAGGCTTGAGCAAAGGTAAATAATGTTGAGTCACTTCTTTCCAAAACAAGGACAAAGCTGGGACAAAGTTTATGACTGTGAAGACAACCAATATTCAAACTGACTGACAACGAAAGCCAGGAGAAGGATTACACGTTTGTTCCCTGGTGAATGTGGTGCATACAGATGAAAAATCCTGAAGGTTAGCAGAATAGAAGGTAGGTGTAACTTAAAGAAAATCACAGAATGAAGGTACAGTGAAGAGCTAGACAACAAAATGTTTTTGAACTCTAGAAGAGGCAAAAAGACAAAGCCCCTGCGGCAGTTTGATGGCCACGAAAAGACTGTAGGCTGAAGCTCAAGATCTCAGGTCCCCCGGGGCCACCGAGCCGGTCCCACCCCTCAACTCCTCTCTGTGGCTTCTCTGGTTGGTGGGCATTCTGTTTCCTGGTGCCCTGGCTCCAGCTGAAGGGGAGAGCGCTCATCCAGATCTGGGGGAAAACTGATGGGACAGAGTGATTTATGTCCAAGGGCTGATTTGTGAGGGCTTCAGAGACTGGAGAAGGAGAAGGGGGTTGTGTAGGGCTGCTGGGGATGGGGAATGGAGGTGAGAGCTGAAGGATATCAGATTTCTTCCTGAGGTCATGAAAATGTTCTAAAATAACTGTGGTAATGGTTGCTCAAAAATGAGTGAAGTGTATGGTATATGAATTACGTATCAATAAAGCTGCATGTGTATGTGTTTAAACCTACAAGATTTTGGAGAGGAGGGCCAATGTGGTGTGAGAATAAGCTTTATCACAGCAATCTCACAGGGCTAGGAGGCAAAAACTGGAAATAGCTGACCCTGAACAAAGGCAAATGCTAAGCGAAGACCCAGAGGGAAACTCAAAATCATTATATGCCATATTTCACGCCTCTCAGGGGACTTGTGCCTCTCTCTCATTCTCTAGATACCACTATGTCCAAAGTTGAATTACATGGCCCTGATGGAGCTCACAAACAATGAGTGCCATAAATGTGTTAAGAGTTTGAACACTTGAACGGAAGGTGTCAGCCAGAGAATGAATCACATGGGAACATTTTCCATTGCTTCTTACAGAGTGAGGGACCACTTGAAGGTATCTATTATACTGCCCTATCATTTCTTAGATGAATGAATTGGGAATTAAAAGTTGGAAAAGGTTTTTGATTCCTTTACATAATTAGGACATCATTTACAGGACTCATACTTCCTGGGTGTCCCCCAAAGCTCCTGAGATAGGGCCAGCATTACCAGAAACCTAACGAATGCTTTCTGCTTTTAATTATAATGAGTTCCAGAGGGAGCTTAAAGGTTATGCATTTTATGATGGGTGTACATTCTACTTCCAGATGTTAATAGCTAGAATATAAACCCTAGAAAAGAAAATGACTTATCAAACCAAAGCTCCTTTGAGAAATGACTGTGTCAAGTTAACTGGTTATTGTTAGTTTTATTAAAATGGTTGGGAAAAACTGACCTGACCATGCCATCTTCAGCTTTGAATAATGCCCTGTACTGTACTGTGTAAACATAGACCTTTCCCTCATGAGTCCAATAATCTTAGCAAGAGCTTCTTTCCAAACATGCCAAAAAAGATATGTTGCTTTGGGTTACGGACACTGGAAAATCAACAGACCAAAACATCCAAAAAAACTGAGTGGAGAGAAGACAGTCTGGCCACCCAGCAGTCCCGGAGAGCTGCAGAGGGACAGAGAAGATGGCGATGCCCTTGAAGGGTTTCTCCCCACTCCCTGACCCCCGCCACAATATCCCTGCCAGGCCCATCACACAAGGTCTGAAGAAGAGAGGCTTAAAATGAAATCAGCCTCCAGTTAGAAACATAGTTCACAGAGCCCCAGTTTTAAAAAAGCATTTAAATGGGACCTATACACGTGAGACTGGAGCCAGATCCTTTCAGATACTAAGTGTTCTCTTTCTGGGTGCAATTTGCAAGAACAAAATGAGCTAGTTAAGTGGGTTAATTGGTCCTTATGAGCAATGAGTTCTCATGGGTATTCATTATGAATGCTCTGTGGGTGAAAAGGGGTTGGGAACAAAGGCGATCAGTTTTTTCCTTTCTGTCCATACTGGTAGTTCTGGTAGTTCTGAACACCACCGATGAATGCCTCACCAAATATAACTGGGTATCTTGGCAATGTTTTAAATTTGCTATTTGAGTAAAACCATCATTGTCCTCTATACTCCCATCCAAGTACAACGGTTCATTATGATTGCATGACTTGTTTATACTTAAAATGCTTTCATACATGGTTGATCTTCATAACCGAGAGAGATAGAAATCTTTAGTTTACCCAGCATTCTCAGGGGAGATTAACCAAAGTTTCTTGACCACTAAAGTTGACCCCTGTTTGTTACCACAATCAAACAAAAAAATCTTAGTCTGAATAACAATCTGTCTAGAATGTACTGCAACAAAGAAAGGCAAATTAAAATAAGAATAAGAATTATTTTTCAAAAATTTTTGCCAATTACATTACCAAGAGCTGTTTACTAAGTTATAGAGCCTAGGTTCAGAGAGGCTGCCTGGGAAAGGATCCTCACAGACGCTGCTGATGAGACTGAATTCTGACATTTTGGGGAGGTGATTTGATAACAGGGATCAGAAGCCTTATAAATGTCCAACTCATTGACCCCACAATTCTTTCTAGTCGTCTAACAATATTTGGATGCTAAACACTCGAGGTACACCGACGGACAGCACAGTCCAGCAGCCTGCTCTCAGAAAGCTTACATTCTCATGGAGAGAAAGTCAGTGAATGAGCGCACAGGGAAATAGTGGGGATACATTCAGGCAGTGGTAAATCCTAGGAAGAAAAGTAAACCATAGGATATGATGGAGCTAAAGGTGAGGGAAGAGGTTGCTTCTGTCGGTGTCAAGAAGACACATGATGGCAGAGAGACTGATGTCCTCACAATAGCCAGCCTCCCATTCACCCTTAATAAGACAGCCCTAACTAACAAAGAAAACTGAGAAGCAAACCCACCTTCCCTGGAATCCTGAAGAGCAAGAGAAAATGGGAGACATAATGGCAGGTGTTTGGTGGAACTTTCAGAAGTGCTTCTTCAAAAGGGGAGACAGTGTCAGGTCAGTCACACATTATTGTAAGATTTCAGATCTGGAAAAAAAATTGAACAGAAGAGGTTAATTAATGTTAAGGAGAAAAGCAATTCTGGCTTAGCTATGTCTCTGAAACTCCATGTCCTCTGCTTCCTCTCCTTTTTTAGCTACAGAGCTTTATGTGAGACTGTGGACACTTCTTGTTTGGGGACAGAGACCCCCTTGGTGCAGGATTGTTCTGTAATCACACAGCTGGTATATAACTGTGCAAACATGTATAGAAAAACTGTGTGATACATGGTAGAAGCAAAATGAAGGTAGAAAGAACTCTGTCCACCTGGTTTCCCATACTGGCTGTGCTCTAACAAGCTATGCAATCTCGGCAGTCAATCGCATACCATCACGGATTCTAGCCTCCACTTCAAATGCGGAAATTGGACTAGGTCATGTAAAGTCCCATCTACTTTCTGCAAGGCCTTGTCCACATTTCTTCCCCCACCCCCTTCTACTATTAACATCACATACACACACACACACACACACACACACACACACGCACATCTCCACATAAACATATAGGTTAAAGATTAAATCCCATTATGAGCTTTATAATGAACAAGTCCACAGAGAGGGAAAAGTATAATCACAAAGTAATGAACTGTTTCTATCCAGAAAACTTCATACATATTTCAGAACGATGAAAGAATGTGTCTATAATATGTAGGTATAATCTATTTAATATATATGAATAACATACCCTGTAGCCAAATCAATAATAGAGGCTTATATTTGTACCATGTTTTGGTGTTTGCAAATCAATTTTATGTCTTATCAGTTCTACTTTGAGCCTCACAACTATTTTAAGAAATAGGTAGGGCAATACAAATGATTTCCTTTTTACAAATAGGTAGGCTGAGACTTAAGTGTTAAAAGGCCTGCCTGGGTTTACACGGCAAGGAGCCAGCCTTGTACCTCCTCCCAGGTCGGCACATTTATTCCCTTGGCCTCAGTGCCACGCCACTGGAATGACCATAGCCAGGGGTGCTGCCCTCACCCCCACATGTTACCTTCTTCCACCCATCCTCACAGCTCAGTGGAAATCACTAAGAACACCAGAAGAGAAGCAATGTGATTTTCAAACTTTCATAAAAGAGAAGCTACTACAGAGATATTCTACCAGCGGCTTCATTGTGAACTCATAGAGCAGTCACGTTTTAGTCTGCAGTGGGGTCTACAAGACCATGGTTTATATATATATATATATAATATATATATATTAGAAAAGAAAATAGAATACATAAACTATGTTAAGCCCCTTCATTTAAAAATAATGACTAACACTGTATATCTATCATTTATAACTTAACACATCTTGAATAACAAAATGACCTACATGTACACAAAATAACTCATTTGATTTTTTTATGCCTTCATTTTGTCATCCATTGTCAGGATGCCTAACAGCCCAAACACAGTGTGACCCCTAGATCCTATAATTGCATGTGTTGTTGAGTTCAAATGACGTCAGGCATAAGCCCTGTGTAAGAACAGTAAGTGGTTGCCAATTAAGTAACATTAAACATTAAACAGGAATATGTAAAGAGCATAAAAGGATGGACCAAATGCCGTAATCTTGTTATTTCTATTTGTCATCTCACTCTAATGGATATAACCACAGCCCCTTCTGAGTTCTCATGACAGGAATAGATTATCTTGGCCTTACTACTTGGCGCTCCCTCCGTGAGCACTGTTGTTTCTGATTATAACTCGAAATGTTTAGAAACATTCATTAAGGGTCTATTGTGCACATGTAACCAATGAAGTCTTAAAAAGAAATAAAAGTCCTTGACTCCACCTTTTTTCACACGTCAAATTCATTCCATCAGGGAATCCCCTTGGCTCTGCCAGAAGCAGAGGCCTTCTCAGCACCCTCATCACCAAGTGTGGCCTCTGGGTACTGGCAAGTCTCCTAACTGGTCTGCCTGCATCTGCCCTTGATAAGTCTGTTTGCAACACAGCATGAGACAGAACTTGTCACTCCTCTGGTCAAAACCTTCTAAGGCCTTGCATTTCACTCTGAAGAACCCCAATCCTTACTATGGCCCCAAAGGTCCTACAAGATCCACTCTAACTTCTAGGACTTCAACTTCTAACCCTCTACTGCCGCTCGCTCCATTTTAGCTACCCTGGCTTCCCTGCTGTTCTTAAACATACCAGGGGTCTTCAGAACCTTTGCCTGGGCCATGCCTCTGCCTGAAGCAACCTCCCCTAGACTGTCCTTGGTACACTGTCTCACCTCTCAAGTCTGCTCATTTGTGACCTCTCAGTAAGGTCTACCTCAACCACCCTATTTAAAATTGCTGCCCACTCTTCCCATGTGTTCAGTCCCCCTCACCTTCCCAGCACTTCCACCTTCTGAGGTACAGAATAACACTTCGTATACTGACTTTCTCCCTCTCCTCCCTAGAATGTACACTCTATAAAGGGAGGAATTTTTGTCCATTATTTTTCACTGTGCCTATAACAACACCTGGCACATAGAAGACCCATATTTGTTGAATAAATGAGTGAACAGATGCCTAATCCTTGTTTTGCAAATTACCAACTAATGAACAAGTATGTTATTGGGTCTTCCATGTGCCTACTGAAGTGTTTCCCAAACCCAACAATGAATTCAACACTCACTAGCCTCCTTCTGCAAGTAGAAGTCACGAGGGGAAGAACAGTCCGGAGCTGAGCAAAGCGCAGGACAAGAAGAAATAAGTGGTCAACAAGCACAGGAGCAGAGCGTGCTTCACTTGAAGAACACTCAAAGAAATATATATCAAAGCAGTAAGATCATTTTTCGACTATTGAGTTATCAAAGGTTTTAAAAAATTATGATACTCAATGCTGGCAAAGGAACAAAGAAAAAATGTACTTTTGGACACTGCCCTTTAGAAAATAGAGCCTGTTTGGGAAATTATTTGGCAAATGTGTCAAAAGCCTGAAAATGTTAGGAATTCCTTTGTGCAAAGTTACCCTAAATGTGGAGAAAGACTTCTTTCCATGGGCAAAGACTTTTTTACAGCTGTATTTACAAAGGCAAAATTGGTAAGCAACCTAAATGACCCACACTAACAAAATGATTAAGCAAACTATACAGGGTTCATCAACTCAATTCCATTTTTAACGAGTCATTAATAGTATAACAGTGAGGAAAAGTCCTAATGTGATGCTATATAACCCCCACCCCGTAGATGAGGGGGAAAAAAAGATGGGAAGGAGGTGGGTAGAATATAAACAGAACCCAGGACAGAGCTGTGTTCCTGGATTCTGAGCTGTCTGAACCCATCCATCTTACCCCAAATCCCAGAGACTGATACTGTCTTCCATTCTTCTGCATCTGAGGATCAAGGCCTAGAAAAAAAACTGACTGTTTCCAAACTCTTATTTACTCTCTCCTTGGAGCTCCAGGAATCCCAAGCATGTAGGTATCCAATGACCTCCCCTGAATCCCTGCTGCTGTCAAAGGACATTATGAATTAGGCCCCAGAGTGACCTCACTCCAAATACAAAAAGAATACATACAATTGGAAATGTAAGAATAGAGGTGCTAAAGAGACAACACATGTACTTGTAGAAAAGTAAAGCTGAGCCTTTTAAAAAAGTAAGTCAGTATCAGGATGAACTGGGCACATAAATGGTATAGTTAATGGGCATAATTTGGCCCTCAGAAGTGTTTTATACTGGGAGTCGGCCATATAGATAAGTTCTTATAAATATACTCCAAATGCCATACAACTACAAGTTATATTCCCTTTGATACACGCAATTCCGTGGTGTAGCTTTTACACAGTAAGATAACTGGATTTGACGAGTTTCAAGAATAAGTCACAAATTGGATAAACTTCGAATGTGAACATGGAAAGAGGAGCCCATTATCACACCAGGTAGCATACTGGGCCCAAGAACTTTGCATGCGGCCTGATGTTATTTAACCATCCATCAAGAATATATTTCCTTTCACTTCAAAGGGGTCTGTTGAATATCATGCTCTGTCATCACGTGTTTCCGTGTGCTTTACTGGAGGTATACAGGTCTAAGGGCTTGGTTGCTTTTCACAAGAGAATTCTTGTGAAATTCTTACAGTCACTTCCTCCAAAGTTCCTACCTGCTTCCAACAGCAAATCTCTGGCACCAACTGGGTGTCCTACAACTCAGTCCAGTTCTGACCCTGACCACCTGGAGGAAGCACTAGGTCCCACAAGTGAAGGAGTCCACCTCACAAGATTGCCCTGCTTCAGATGCCAGCACAAGTGGGGTCCCTGGGCCACCCACTCCTCTGCCCAGCTGCCTACAAGTTCAGGGGTTTCTATAAAAATCAAATCATGATGCGGTATACCCACCATTAATATAATGTTGTATGTCAATTATACCTCAATTTTTTTAAATGTCCAAATAAAATGGGGGGAGGGATTCCAAGACACCCTCTGCAGTTTCAGTAATTTGCTAGAACTCACAGAACCCAGAATCTTCTGGATTCTTTTGGTAGCAAGAGATAGAAACCTGATTCAAGTTTGTTTAGAGGAGACTTATTGAAAAAAAAAAAAAGGGTAGCTCACAGAAAAAAAAGAAGAGCTCTTTGTTCAACCATGATCAGAAAGACAGAAAACCAAGAAACTTCTGGGACTCCACACATGGAAACCATGGCTCCAACCCTGTCAGGTCTCTGTCTCTTCCTCATTGTCTCTCTCTCTCTCTCTCTCTGCTCTCTTCCTCTCAAATACTGTTTATATTTGTATGTTAGCTTTCTTTTCTCCTGCTGTTGAATTCTTTCCTCCCTTACAGTGGAGCAACCACTTTGGAATTAGAGAGGAAAAAGGTCTTCCCATGACCCTATCTTAAGATAAATCAGAAATATCCAAGGCTTGGACTCAGATTCTTTGTTACTCTTTGATTAATCACCATACTTAGGGAGAGAGAAGAAGGGGAGTCATATAAGCAGAAAATAATTAAAATGTCCAACACTTACTGAAATTTACTATATACCAAGCATCATTCTAATCTTTGGTTGGCAAACACTTATAAAGCACTCAGTATGCACCCTGTTTTTGGTGCATTATAGATATGAACCATGTAATTCTCACAACAACCCTTAGACAGTGTTATATAATTCCCATTTTACAGGTGAGGCAACTGAGGCATGAAGAGCTAAAAACTTATCCAAGCCCACATGGCTAGTAAGTGGTAGAGCTGGAATGAGAACCCAGGCAGTCTGATCCCTGAGTTTATGCTTTCAACCATGGTGCTATACTGTCTCCCCACTTTACATGTTTTAACCTACATGTGAGGTCAGGAGTATCATTACCTCCATTTTACATTGGAAGAAATGAGACACAAAATATGTCCGTTAAGTGGCAGGGTCAGAATTCAAACCCACAGAGTCTGAACCCAAAGCCCACATTTTCAACCACTCTGCTGTCCTGGAGCGCCTTGGAGAAGAGGGCGAAGACCTAAGAAAACATTCATCCTTGCATTCAGTACAGTATGTGGCACCAGCCACTCTTAGAAATCCACTCTTATTAGCCCCAACCCTAACTTAGGGAGTCAGGCATGCTCAGCAGTAGGAGAAGAGCTGTGGGCAAGGCTGAGTCAAGATTAAGGTGAAGGCAGAGAGAGCCAACAGTCATGGGAGAAACCAGGACTCGGATACCATGGAAACGCTGCAGGAAGAGTGAGTTGGCCTGCGTGCAGCCACTTCTCTGAGGCTGCATGCAAAAGAATGCAGAAGGCTGCATTCAGGAAACAGCTAGAATCTTGTAGAGTTCCTACAGCATTGGCAGGTCCTTGCCCTGGAAAATCACAGGCCTGTGTCCAATTAGATCCCCTCAGAGATGCCTTCACTGGGCTATGACCAAATGTCACATTCTCAGTTTTATCAAGAATTCAGAGAAGAAATGGCCGTTTTGTGGCCTTCAGAAAATCTGCAACTGCTACATTGTTCTTACCTCTTATATAATGACCATAAAATCCACCCAGTTTTGAGCCTGAGAAATATTTGTCTCTCCAGGCAAACATGTGTGCTTATATTTTTATAAGGAAATATGAACTATAGAGCACAAACGTTTCCCTTTTTGCATTGGTCCCTGTGAACTGCAAGTTAAATTTAGCACTGCAGTTCACCCTAGGTTCTTGGATGCCTCCTAATGAGTTCTAATTTCCTTTTTGGTATCAAACTGTCTTGTGTGTGCTTTTCTTTTTTCTTTTTCTTTTTTTTAACTTTTTCATTGTGAAGTAGAGCGTACATACAAAGGAGTGTACAAAACCAAACATACAGTACGATGATTATCTCAGGTTATGTGCCTATCACACCACCACCTAGGTAGTGAGCAGGAAGTGCCAGCACCCCCAAATCCCTTTCATTTTCCTCCCAAACCCCATGCATCCCCTCTCTCCACTACCCCTCATTCTTCTTATTATTATTGTTTGCTTCTCCTTATATTTCTACTACCTGAGAGCATATCCATCAACACTATGGTTTAGTACTGCATTTTTCTTTTAACTTTACCTGAATGTAATCAAGCACTATGTAGTGTTTTGTGACTGTCTAATTTCACTCAGTATTATGTCTGAGTACATTTACAACCCACGTTACTGTCTGTAAGTGCAGTTCATTCATTTCATATCTGTATAGTATACCATCACATGACTAGATCACAACTGCTTTATCTATTTCAGTCTTGATAGACATTGTGTTTTTTTATTTCATATTCCTTGAATTCTAATGTGGCTGAGCACCTTCTCCTATATTTCTGGGCCACTTGGAAAGGCTTTTTTTTTTAACCATCTTTTTCAACTCCTCCTTTTGAACTAAGGACACGGGTTCTCCTGTAGCACCTCCAGAAGGAATACAGCCCTGCCAACACCTTGAGTTTAGCCCAGTGAGAGCCATTTTGGAACTGGAGAAAATACACTTATGTTGTTCTAAGCCACTAAGTATGTTGTAATTTGTTACAAGAGCAACAGGAAATTAATACACAAAAAGGGAAGATGTAAACAGCAGCAGACTCACAGAACCCAAGAATGGACTAACAGTTACCAAAGGGAAAGGGACTGGGGAAGATGGGTGGGAAGGGAGGGATAAGGGGGAAAAAGGGGCATTACGATTAGCACACATAATGTAGCGGGGGGGGGACACGGGAAAGGCAGTATAACACAGAGAAAACAAATAGTGATTCTACAGCATCTTACTACGCTGATGGACAGTGACTGTAATGGGGTATGCAGTGGGGACTTGATAACGGGGGGAGTCTAGTAACCATAATGTTGCTCATGTGATTGTACATTAATAATACCAAAATTAAAAAAAAGGAAGATGTCTCTGCTTAGATAACAAAATAGCTTATATTTTAAAAATTAAATAATGTCATGGTATTTTTTATTAAGACATTACGGCATTGCCCATTTTCTATATCTAATATCACTTAAAGTAGAAAAATGATTTTTACAGTTGAGGTATAACTTACATGCAGTTATATGTACAGATCTTAAGTGCATATTTTGATGAGTTTTGACAAATGCCTACAACTGTGTAACCAACATCCAAATCAAGCTACACATTTCCACTACTCCAGAAATTCCTTGCGTCCCTTCCTAGTCATCCCCAATACCTCCTTGCCCCACTACTCAGACGACCACTGGTCTGATTTCCATTCTCAAAGATTAGTTTTGTCTCTTCTAGAACTTCAAATAAGAGAAATGTACATCTACTCTGCTGTGTCTGTAAGAATCCTGAGTTCAAAATTAAAGACTCCAGTACAAATCCTTGCTCCTCCACCCACCAAATCCGTAAACTTTATCAAGTGTCAGTCTTTCACAGGCTAAGTACTCATTTAGAATATAAACTGCCCAGCTCAGAGTCATCAAGATCATAGGAGATCACATTATACATTTTATCATCTTTAAAATGGTACGTATTTATAAATACTTAATTCCAACTCCAAACAGAAATTGGATGCTAACAATTTTTGGGTAATGGGATAAGAAGTCATATTCGTTTCTTAGTATCTTTCTATATTTCTCAGGTTTGTAAATAAACACAAATTTTTCAAATAAAAACAAGCATTTTAAAATAAGTTAGCACAGGAGTGTTTATCAACTCCTATTTTAGATCAAAAGTTCTTTTGCTTTATTAGATTTTTACTTTAAAATTCAGATTCAGTTAATTAATTAAAATTTAATTACTTCATTAAAATAATTAAAGATTTACTATCTTTACGTATTTGTGCAAATCATGGATAGGCCTTTAGTCAGCCATACAAAAGAGCAGAAAATAAGATAAAAGGTATCCTAGATTATTTCCTAATTTTGTAAATCTAAGGAACAATGGGCACAGCATGAAATACATCAATGTGATGTATTTAAGAATAAACTACATCATTTATTCTGTACTTAAGAATAAACTACAACAGCTGGTACAGCACATCTAAGTGTTCAGATGCAAAATCCAGGGGCAAAGGTCCACGGCCTATTGTTTGTTCCCCAAACAAGTTAGCATATAACAGGTGCTCAATAAATACTTCCTGGACATGTCTTTTTTCTGCATCAATTATGATGTCATATTTCTAACCTGATCATCTTGTCATCAGCTAGCCCAAAACATCCCTGTTCTGATAAACCAGAATTTTCTAGCAACCTCTCTTTCTCTACTTATTAAATACCACTTAAAATTGTTTTTAGATGTGAGCGCTAATTATCTTGTTTTTATAAAAACAATTTAGCTTCAAAAACACAAATAACTGAATGTTGATGATATGAATCAAATATCAACTATTTTTTTAGAATTCTTCATCATTATCAAGCACTATTGCAGACCATCCATAATGGGCAGAAGACTGCCCAATGAGAGACTTGTCAGTGGCTGCAACCAATGGGTGGAAGGGGGGAAATACTATGAACCAAGAGGGAAAGACTTCCCAGAATTAGTCTGTCTATGTAACCCTTTCCATGGCCACTGTGACCCAGAGGAAGATCACACACAAAAAAATAGAGAGACAAAAGCATTGCCAGGAAGTGTAACAGGGAGTAGGAGTTGGAATTAACAGATAACACCCCAGAGAACAAGCTTCAAGTTTCAGAATTAACAGATCAGTGTAATAGCTAACACGAACAGGGTTCACTGCAATGGTTAGCATTTACTGACTGGTTATTATTTGCTAGGCACTATTTTAAGCACTTCATAAACATGAATTCTTGTATCTCTCACTACAACCCTATGAGGTCAGGGCTGTTGTATCCATTTAACAGAGGGAGGCCAATCTTTAGTGGCCTAGCATGGCATCCAAGCCCATGCTCTCAATCATTACATGTACACTCACTTTCTAATGATGGCTGGGAAATGATTTTTGCATTAAAGTTTGATTATAAACAACTACAGTCCACAGGACTGCTCAGGAATTATTGCATGAATTTTGAGAAGATGATGTGATCACTCAAACACATGCTCCTGGAGAACATGTAACTTAAGATCAAAATATCAAAATATACAAACCCAGGACAACAAACGAAGTAGTTCTAGGCAGGAAAAGGAGGGAGAGATGTCCCCTAGTCTTCTTAAAAGAACCCCCAATTCCTTACGGGAAAGTAATATACTTAACACCGGAATTGTTGACAATTCCCCTCCCTCCACTCAGAAGGATCTGAGCCAAAAAGAAGTTTACTCCAGGAACAGAACAGCGGCAGATGCACAGACTCCAAGAAGGGACTAGCAGTTACCAAAGGGGAGGGGTGGGGGAGGGCGGGTGGGGAGCGAGGGAGAAGGGGATTGAGGGGTATTATGATTGGTACACATGGTGTGGAGGGGATCATGGGGAAGACAGTATAGCACAGAGAAGGCAAATAGTGACTCTGTGGCATCTTACTACACTGATGGACAGAGACTTCAATGGGGTGTGGGGGGGGACTTGATAATATGAGTAAAAGTGGTAACCACAATGTTTTTCACATGAAACCTTCTAAGAGTGTATATCAGTGATACCTTAATAAAAAATAAAAATAAAAAAAGAAGTTCACACCCCCTGCATGAATGTTTCCTAGGACTCATGGTGGGGCACAAAAATTAAGAAAAATCATGCTTTAATGTAAAAATTTAGAGTCATAATTAATGCACCCCAAAATCCATTTTAAAGAAATATAGGAGAGCACCCTTCACCACTCACCCCACACCTTACCAGCCCTGTGGGATCCTGCCTCTATATAAATCCTTGACATTTTGTTCACCACGGATGTTTCTGCACTGATTTTTACTTTTTAAAATACAGTACTAAAACATTATTTATCCTGATGACATATACTCATCTTTTTTGTTTTGTTTGAATCCCTTTAAATTTTGTGCCCAAAGCCTTACCCACCTCACCCTATCCCTAGTCCTGCACCAAGTACATAAAAGACAGAATCACAGAGGGTGGGCCCTGATGTCCAGTCTCTGGCTTTCCCGTGTTCTTCCCTTTCTCCTCTACATTAGCTGTGTTTTGTTTCAGTGTCACCAAATATGTGAGCACCAGGTGCACTCAAGTTCACAGAAGAGCGTGGGGGAGGAGGAGGAAAAAGTCTGCCCTACACTATGCCACAGCAATAGGGTGAGTCTGCTGTATTTCTTTTCTCTTTCTCATAGCACACTCTTTACCCCACCAGCTGAGTAATCTGCCACAAGGGAAATTCCTGTCTTTGAAACCCTCTAATCAGTGTTGACAGGTAACTTTGATTACTGAATTCCTATCACTGTGTCTCTATGTAGAGGCTGCTCCCCAGATCCATCACATCAGTATCTCCGGAGGCAAGAGCTGGGGTGTCCATAATCTTCAAAGCTTCCTCGGTGATTCCAATGTGCAGGCAAGGTTGAGGAAGATTGCTTTAGTGAAAGCCTCACTTTTTACTTTCCTCCCTGTGGTCCTTCCCAGAGCACAGTATGAGTCAGGGCTCCAGGGTCACAGGGAGCTGGACTCACTTCCAGATTTTCTCACGTATTAGCTTTGTGACCTTGGACAAGACACTTGACTTTTGCTTCCTCCACCATGTAACAGATTCTACCTCTTGGGCTTGTTTGAAGGCATCAAGCTGAGGCCTCACACACCTACCACGTGCCTATCCGGACTCACGTACCCACACAGTCTCAGGGCTGTTAGTATTATACTATCAGTGATGAATCTACTCTGCAAACAGTGTAACAAGAAGCCCTGGGAATAAATCAGAAGCCCAGTGAATAAAAGTGTAGCTGCTCTGTTGGAAGCCAAGGATAGGGAGAGACTCACATATGTTCTTTCCAGGGTGCTGTAGAGTTCTGGTAAATAATCTGAAGGCCACCACTAGTATAGGACAAAATGACATTAGGGACCCAATATTACTCTTTTTGGGGTGGCTTTTTCTGCCTTATAATGTGGCCCATTTCCAAACTTTCTTCTAGTGGGAGGCATATGGCTGGCGGGACTCAGGGGCCACTTGGTGGCTACAGGACCCAGCCGAGCAGGGCTGCTTGGCCCAAGTGGCCTCTGTGGCCTCAGGCTTATTAGTGGAGTAAGCAGTCCCTAACTGAGCTCACAAGCCACCCCAAGGACAGTGCTCTAAACTCCCAGGTTCCTGGCTGGATGAATCTTCTGTTTGGCTTTTAGGTGTGTGGTGGTGGCTAGGAGGCTTGAACATGTTTTCTGTTCAAGAGTAGAAAGGTATTTAAGTGCCCTGTGGAGGAAGACCCTTTGGGCGTCCTAGCCCGGCAAGGATGGCTCCCTCCAGAAGGGAGTAGCTTGCCTTTTTCTCCCCTGAGAACAGCTGCGCTCTGTTTCTTGGGCAGTGTTGATTGTTTCAACTCCACCAGTCAAAAATCCTGGGCCAGTTCAGAGACCTGGGCCAGCCTCAGTCTGATTCAGAGAGGGTAAGGCAGAAGATCCAGATTGGGGTCAGTGTAAGGGAGGTTGGCTCTGCTTCGGAAATCATCTTTACCACAAAATTGGCTGTATTTCCTTTTCCCTTCAGGAGGCCCATCTGGGCCACGCTTGTTTGTGTGGCTTCATTTCTTCCAACCCATACAGAATTGTTTTCTTTCTTTTTTCATAAAGGAGTATTCCTTGTACCAAGCTCAAACCACTCAGTAGTAAGACTGCTTTGATTTGTCCTCCCCTGAGAACATTTCCAGACTTGCTGGGGAAGAAAGTTTCATACCATATTTCATTTCCAGAAATATTTCATACCATAGTGTGTGTAAAGAGTATGGTTCGATTGTTCTTAGCTGTCCTTTGGTTGCAAGCAATGGAAACCAACTTGTGCCAGCTTTAGCCATCGAGGGGAGTTTATTATAAGGATGAATGAAGACCTCATGGAAGCAAAGACTGGAGTGTGGCCAGCTTCAGGAAGAAACTCGGAAGCAGCAAGCCACGAGGACGCCTCTGCTCCATCTCCTATCTGAAGGGTTGTGTGCGCACTGCTTTCACCTCTCTCTACTAACTGGCTTTTACTGCCTCTGCCTACAGGAGAAATGAGGCTGTCCATCAAAGGGAAGCACTCATCACTTCCATGCCAAGAGATGTGCTTCAAATGCCTTGTATCTTTCAGTGTTGATTCTCAGGAAAAAGGACATGATTGGTCAGATTCTATCACCGACGATCAATGGACAGAGAGCCCAGTGGCTGTCTTCTCTACCAAGATGCCCAGATCTGGCTGATTAGATCACAGGCGTAAGAGATTTTCTTTTTTTCTTTTGTTTTAATACAAATCCAGGCTCACTTTAGCATCCTAGGAGTAGAGCCTGGGACTCTGCATTAAAAAGTCCTCAAGCAATTCTGATGATAAATTAGATCAGAGAGCCCCTGAAACACAAGCCTTTGGTATTCATTAATCTTCTCTGAAGGTCTAACGAGAGACTGCCTTTTAAGCTGTCTACTATTAGTGGAGGCTATTACCATGGGGCTGGAGTGAACAAGCAATTCATTACAGTGCAAATATACGTGAGCACGATGGGGAACGCCCTACACACGGCACTTGCTGTAGAACCAGTCCAGTGGAAATCTGAGAAGCCAGCTCAGAGCTGGATCTAATATCACCGTTCTTAAAGGCTTCATGGTCAGGAGTTTAGACAAGATTTCAACAACAGTTCTCACCCAGTGAAATCTGCCTTCTGCTAGCCAGATATTGCAGGGATTGTGGGTCGGCATGAGAGTCAAAAACAGGTTCAGAATCTAGGTCTTCATACTGAGGACAAAGAGAACTCCCCCAGGAAAACACCATCCTAGAGAATCAAGTTGTTTTTTATGTTCCCACGCTCTTATTTCTTATAATATGCTTTCTGCTGCTTGGTGAACTATTGCCTCTTCTTTAATGTCTATTGGTCTATTCTTTCCCAAGACTTGTGTTTCCACTTAGAGGAAGTCTTCTCTGACTCCCTAGTTCATTAACCTTTGCTTCTGCTCCTTTAATACCCTCTGTGTTCCTGGACCACATCATGGATTGGAATCTTTTGACTTCTCCATCTCCATCTCCATCTCCACCACCTGATGATGGGTAGTTGGCCCTTTGGTAACTTCGATCTACTTGTACGGAGTTTGTGTGAACTGTTCTTCTACTGAACTGATGTAGAGATGTGTTTGCTAATCTGACCCCTGGCCTCCACTCTGTCCCTCACACCGCCCTTATTCCCATAGCCACAGTCATTTTGTTGTAGCAACAATCTCAACACCATTCCAGGTTCTGGCATCACTCATTCTTCAATCATGGAAAATTTAAGGAGCCCTAGACTTGTAGCCAGTGTGCCAAGCTAAATAGGACACTCTTTAACACCATGATGAATTCTGAAGATGGTAGTTTGTGTTTTAGCTAACCCATGGGCATGGTTCAGATATTACCTCACTTAACTCCTACAATAAGCCTGCAGAGAAAGCATTATGGGAAAATCTGGGCATCAGAAAGGTTAAGTGTTGGCTCGCTGTGTTGTATACTTGAAACCAATGTAATATTGTGTGTCAACTATACCCCAATAAAATAAAAGACAAAAAAAAAAAAGTTGAGTAATCTGCATAGGCCACACCACTAGCAAGTGTCAGAACCAAGATGGAAACCCGTATCTGACTCCAGACCCTTATGGCTTATAAACAACAGGCTGTACTTTAGGCCCCTTTTGAAATTTTACATAGTTAGCTACTTAGTTAGCCAGTTACTTCACATAGTTAGCTATCTTTCCCTGTGTATGCTTATTTTCTCAATTACAAGGAAATACTCAATAAGCATTTGTTATTGAATATAAACAATGTAATTATGGGTGGTATGTCACTGATTTGACCCCCCCCCGAAAAAAGTGCCTAACTTTCTCTTATGGGTTACCAGTACAGAATGATTTTCTAGAAGTATCTGTTTAAAAGATTCCAACAGAATGCAAGCTGAGGCCTATCTGCATGTCATCTATTTACCATGGCTGAGGAGAGGAGTTTTCTACTGTTTCCCTCATTTTCCATAAGCATTCCTGAACTCGAAGGAAGCCCAGCTTCCACTGTGCTGTTTGTTTCTGGGGTGGCCCTACAAAGTAGGGTCTGAGAAGGCACAAGGACTGTGTCCAGGCAGGGTATGGGGACAGCCACAGCTCTGAGTATTCACAACCAAGTCACAAGAGAGTCCCATAAGCTGGCCTGAGATTGGGCAGGCAGGGGCAGGCACTGCATACAGTCTTACCTATTATACCACCTACAGATCTGACAGCCCACACAAGAAGACATTCATCACTTGTCTCAAAGCAGGAACTTTTAAGAAGACTCAAGAGTTCTAGGGGATATTAGCATCAATGGTTTGCATCAATTACAAGTGGAGAAGTAGACAGAAATTTTAAAAAATAAATCAGAATTAAGTACCCCATCCACATTGAAGTATGGTTTAAAGAAACCTGAAGAGATGCACTCGGAGATGAAAATAGAGTCCAATGACACCCACTTCAACAGAACACCTGAAATGTGGACTTTAACAGGCAGTAGCCACATAGGCTTTTCTCTCCAGGGGCCAAAGCAGACGAGTCCAGAGGCTTGCAGGGACGGCAGATGCACCACGCAGACGTATGACCCTACATTTGGGAGCAATGGAGAGGAGGACTGAGTCAAACAGGCTCAGGTATCACTTCCTAAAAACACAACATTTTCCTCCAGATTCATAGCAAACCTTTTATTCAAGATGCAAGGGGTAATCACATCTAGGCTTCCTCCAAGGGCAGAAAGCCACAGCATGCCTGCAGTGTGACAGATGACACATCCCCATAAGCATGAGGAGCAGGCAACTGGCAGCTTTGCCACAGATTTCGAATGTGACTAATGAGCAGGTGACAGCAGTATAGGCTGGGTGGGGAGGGAGGAAAGGAGCAGGTAAACACATATGTGTTTCTTAATGTATTAAATTTAAGATGCTGGTGATACTAATGAGATATCCAGTAAGCTGGCAGAGAAGAACTTCTGGAACTCAAAACAGAGGTATGGACAATAGATTTTGGAACTTTTGCAGGGAGGTGATAAGATCTTGTATGTCACAAGAATAAAATAAAGCAAGGTGAGGACTGAGGACACAAGCTTAGGGAAACATACACGGATAAGTCATTCTAGTTATACAGTCCCCAAATTCTTCCTCTTCTTTGTACAAAGATTCCTCTCAGCCTTGAGAAATTCCTAATGCTTCTCTTATTCTATGCCTTTCTACTTTGAACAGAAGTAGTAAATTTTCTCCCCAAACCTGACAGTCAAATAGAGCCTTGGAATAAATGACTTTACTCAGCAAGGCCATAAAAAATGTATAGTGGAGTGTGGTCTTTCAATGAATTAATAACCTTTCTCAATAAAGAACTGTGCTATCTAAAACAGCTTAAGATTCTTATTGTGCACTATTAATCCATATAATCTGGGCAAAAAAAAGATCACTTCTAAGGATCTTTTAAACTAAGGTGGAACTTCCCTATATCTAATTTTTAAAAACTCCTCTTCTCTCTCTGTTCCCCAAACCCTATTGGTAGAACAAAGGAAGCTGCCTGTATAAGGCACGAAGGATTTAATGCCAAGTTTTATGACTTAAGGTCTTTCCTGAATCGCCATTGTTATTGTTTGGAGTTCCCACATTTTTCTCACTATACATACAGAATCAAAGTCATGGTCATTGTTTCCCGTGGTGCTCTTTCTACATTTCAAGCAAGCTAGAGGTGCAGTGTAATCGCTGAAACACTCAGCAGAGCAAGCGATTGGGTTTCAGCTGTCTGCACTGAAAACTGTGTCATAACATTCTTGCTAGCATGCCCGCGGTTTCACCAGGGCTCAGGACTGAATAAGCACTAGACGGAGGTGAGAAGAACACTAAGCCAGGTGTTCCTGACGTTATCAGATAAAGGGAACTCAAAAGGCTAGGTGTTGGCTGGTTGATGGATAAGCTTTACGACATGAATGAGGCAGAGGCAGGTTAGTTTGTTTTATACTTCTCTTACAAAAGATTAACCCCGTTTTCTCAGTGCTCACCAAGGAAGTCCTAAAGAACTTTTAACACATACGAACTCAGAAAAAGGCACAATATCACTTGATGAAAACGTTTTACCAACACAAACACTCTAGCCTAGAGGCCTTCATATGGGGTATGTCTAATCCTATGAGGGGTAGTTCAAAACCTTTCGAGGGGTCCCTGAGCAAGGGTAATTATAAAGGAATCTTCCTCCACATTCTCACTTTTCATGCTAGGCTGTACTGCCCTGAAGCATTAAGGGTGACAGGGTACCCACGTCTTAGTCTTTGGGACTTCCTGTTCTGTATTTCTGTTATAGGAGATCCAGAGATAGGGTATTTGGGGAATTGTAAGGATGTTCAAAATTTGTGTATCTGTTAAAGTAGGGTACATGGAAGTGATGATTTTTATTAAACAAACTGTGCACTTCCATCTCCAGATTCCAAGGAAGAAATATATCACTCCTGATCAAAGAAGCCCCACCCACAAAGCACCTGTAAGAAATATTGAATGCTACAAATAGCTTTCCCCATACATAGTTCATTCCACTATATAACACACTCATCCTTAGAATAACCACTCTCTAAAAAGTACCTTTGAGCAGTCAAAACAAGAATAGATTAGCAATGCTAATTATTTTAATTGTAACTTGGATATTTCATGACCAGAATTTTCATGATATGGTGAATAAATCCTACAGACTAAACTTTTCATTATATCATGAAATATTCCAAATACAGTTTAATCTCATGAAGTAATTAATATTTCCTACCATTTCTTAACAGAAAATAGATTCCAGCTGACACACCAATTTTTCACAACCTATAATATCCTATAGGAAAAGTCTAATCCTATCTACTTAACATTATTTATTTGATTCCTAATTCTTTTAAAAGCCAAACACCCTAGCTCAATGTATGTACATATCTTTATTGAAAGAATTATCTTGCCTTATCAATGTACTTACTTCCTAACTTAAAATTTTACCTTACAGATGGCTGTGACTTGTGAGAAGTTAAATGAGAAATAGTATATTGACTTGTTTTTTTTGTGTGTTAAATCTATGTGACTTTAAACCTCGACTTCTTTTAGTAATCTCTTACTTGTTCTGTGATGTTCTTAATGATTTTTATAATGTTCTTCAAAATTCATTAACGCATTTGAATTTTAAAGTCAAGACTTTTTCTGACAGAAAAGAAGTCTGATTTGGTTATTGGTTTAATGATGAGATAGATAGTGGACATTTAACTTAAATTGAATGATTAAATCTGTAGCTCCAAGGTTTTGATGAATTCTGTGTTTAATAAATATATTATGATGAAAATACATTTAAAGCACTGACTGTATCAAAAGCATATATCTGAAAAGGTGTAACAGATTGGATTTCCCAACTGGATAAAACATACTGGCTTTAATAAAGCTTTTCTAAGTGAAAGACTAGCAGGTACAATTAACAATCATCTGATAGTCTTGGTAAAGCCCTTTGGATTTACGTCCCCAAATTTGAGAATGAGTAATTCCAAGTAACAAATTCTTTTAAAAGTTGGCAGCTACCAACCGTTTCCAACAAAAAATGAGCAATAAACTAATCATGTCATCTGAAGGATGATTAAAAACACAAGGTGATTTTTGGCATGGAATTTAAATAATTGAGTAAAATTGTTTTAATAAAGGTACTTCCATCCCATCTCTACTTAGGGGCTGTTTTCCAGCATTTACATAGAAATGAAAGATAGATATACAATTGATGCTGAAGCTTCTTTCATTCTAACAGTGCCACATTTATCCAAAGAGGCATAAACTAATCAGGAAAAATTAATCTTATAGAAGACTTTCAAAATGTTTACATTTAATAATTATCAAATGTTTAAATATATTTGTATTTGGACCAGTTGTGTAAAATAATTTAAACTCAATATAGAATAAATTTAGCATAGCCTTAAGGTCACAAGAAACTTAAAATTTTTAATGTATATACTTAATTTTGTTGCAAAGATATACAATAGCATGATCAATATGACTTTTGGGCATAAAAATATATGGTAAAATCTTAATGACAACCAACTCCAGGAATATGGAAATCTGATCTAATACATTTGGCTCCCCCTCCAACCCAGCCCCCTATTTCCCCAAATTCTTAGAGCTTCTCTGGGAAAGGCAGGTGTGGTGATGGTGATGGAAGTGGTTAGAAAGTGACTGCCTTGTGATCCTGACTTTCTCAGTTTAGTGAACAGTTTGTACAGAAAGTTTCACTACCTTTACCTTTGTTCTTTGTGTGACAGAAAGAAAACTTATTTTCTAGTTTTTGTTGCAATAATATGACCCTGCATTTTCACAATTCAATTTTTGGGGTCCCATCTAGGCATTATGGTGGGGAGTTTTGCTGTATGACATTAGGATAAACCTTGTGGGGGAGTTGCTGGGAATATATAAGTTCAAGGAGAAAAAGGAAAGATGTAAAAATGTAAATATCTTTATGTATTTTCTATAGTGGCTGATGGTATTAAATTTTCTAAGCTACTTAGACTGCATTTGTTTTAGAACATCAGTATTTATACTATGCTGGAAATTATATCTTTTGTCAATATTTAAACTTAGAAAGTTTTAGATGTACAAAGGAACAGTTCCCTTTTAAAACTAGTTCTAAAAGATGATTAGGGAGTACTTGTGCAAAAAAGTTTGAAAATCACTGCTCTAGATGAGAAAAGTAAGCAATGACCTTTCAAGGCCAAAGATAAGTTGGAGCAGATTTTTTATCAGCAGTGCAAAGGCTGAGCTAGAAGAGCTTAGAATTTGTTTGCTTTTCCTGGCACCTAGAGGGAAAGCTAAGCATAGGCAGGGATTAAGTGTTTCTCCCATTGAGTCAAAGTTTCTAAAAATGTGTTTAGGGTGCATAGTACCAGGGAGGGGAACAGCTCATATCTATCCATCTCTCTGGCTGAAGAGCAGCTCTTTCTTTACCAGAGGAGTCAGGAGTCAAGACTTTAGCTCTCTACCTTTTGCAATTTAAGAAGGTACTAATCTATGGAATACATTTCACCACCACTAATTATTTTTAACTGAGCACCCTTTATGTGTCAGATTCTAGGGACACAACCTGCATGTGAAGAAGTCAGTCTCATTGGAGAAACTGAAAAACACTGAGATAAACATGAATCTGTGTAGCACAAACTATGGGTCCAATGAGTATGACAAAAGTATCATGAACAAATAAATAGAAGGAGTTATTGCCAAAGGTCAGGGTGGTCTGGGAAGAAGGCTGGAACCAAAGGAGAACTTGCAAAAACCCAGATCAAGAGAACAAGATTTGACAGATTAATTTGCTTGGGACAGAAGTAGGATGGTACAGATGTGAAACAGGTATGATGGGGAGGGCAACAAGCCCAGAGCCAATGGTGGCTACCAAAGTTGGAGGAAAGTAGCTAGAAACCAGACTGTGGAGCATCATAAATGCCAATGAAGACTGAGTTTATCCTGTGAGAAGTGTGAAGGTTTCTGTAATCAACGTGCAACATTCTAGGAGGCTTTTGTAATAACATCAGCATACAGGAAGAGAGAAGAGCTGGTTAAATGTTAGCAACAGTCTGGGCAACTAGGAGGGAAGCAGAGATAGGGATAGGGATAGGGTCCCTATGCCTGGAAAATGATCAAAGGACACATGCTAAAAGTGGAGGGGAAAGCACAGTTTCAGGGTTTCAAGCCTGTGTGACTGTGGTCCCATTGACCATGACAAAAACAAAGGGAAAGCAGGTCTGTGTTGGAGGGAAGAGGGTCAGCAAGAATGGACATGTCAGGGGAAGGTCCAATCTCTGACTCCTCTACCACCAACTACATAAAAAATCACCTGGTTTCTCCTATTTTGTTCTATTGCTCAAGAGGGAGAGAAAAGGGCTAATATTCTAAACTTGTTATTGGTCATGCTAAATGACTTCACAGTGATTTATTGGTATTCACCCTAAAGAAATACAATGAAATTTTCCTTGAGAACATGCATTTAGAAGTACAAAAGCAGATCTAGCTTAAAGCCTCAGAATCATCAGCCTCTTACTCAAGTTTTGATACAGGATCCATAAAAACAATTACCACCACCCCTCCTCAGCCAAGCTTCTGGCTTTTGACTTCTGACTCTTACAGACACACGGCAGTCCTTGCCTCGAGAACACTGGGAAAAATTTAAAGATAAATCCTTTTCCTTTCTCACTGACCACCATCTCAGAAAGCCTTGCAGGCTTGTTACCTTTGAAGTTAACAGTATTTTATATGTTTGTTTCATTCAAAGAATAACCATCAAATTGATTTCCCAATATGTTAACATTTCACACAATCAGACATTGAAATGTCTAGTTTAAAAGGCATCAGGAAGATGTTCGCACTATATAAGACAACCTGTCTGTTCTTGGAAAAGCAATGAGCTAAGTGTATAAGAGGAGGTGGTACAGCAGTGACAAAGTGCAAATGCTCAAGCAGACTGCCTGAGTTTGAAACTCCCACTACTTAATCTTCCCAAGGTAACCTCTCTGAACCTCAAGTTCTCCATCTGTAAAATGGAGATGATAATGTCTACCTTGCAGGATTCTTGTTAAACAATGGATTAAAGTGCTTTCACAGTGTACAATGTTAGGTAGTAAAATTATCGAGGAGAGGAAGCAGGGTGGTGGCAATTCATACTGTACCTTAACATTCAGCTGTATGTTATAGTTACTACAGTTGATTTTTTATTCATTGATAGAACTGATATATTGCTCTAAATCAAGGAGGTAGGGCCAGCAAGAATGGACAGGTGCAGGGGAAGATTTTCTGCAAGGGCCAGACAGTAGTATTTTGGGCCTTGCTGGCCAGATGGTCTCTGTTGCAACTACTCAACTCTGCTGTTGTAGCACAAAAGCGGTCAGAGGTAACAGGCGAAACAAATGAGCATGATAGCTGTGTTCCAATTAAACTTTACAGAAACTGAAATTTAATTTCATTTAATTTTCATATTTCAAAATACTATTTTTTTTCCAACCACTTAAAGATATAAAAACTGTACTTAGTTTGTAGGCCATACAGAAATAGGCAGCGGGCTAGATCAGGCCCGTGGGTGGTAGTTTGCTCTGGCCCCTGCCCTATCTAGATTAACAACTGGGTGGGCTTTGGAAGCGTTGTGGAGGCAGGGAGATTTGAAATACAGGTTCATGGCCCAGAAGAAAGAGAAAACTTCCAAGTGTGATAGAAAAAAGGATGTTTAATGCTGTTGTTCATTTATTAACAATGGACTCAACTATGTGCAGAACATTTTTGGAATCACATGCTATTGGAATCCAAGATGTAGAAGTCACAGTTCCTGTTCTCAAGGAGTTTATACTGTCCCACAGTAGCTTACAACTGAAGTCTTCCTTCAAAATACAAAATACCCTATCCAGCACTTACAGCGCATACAGGCATGCTCATGTGGGAGGCAGGCCGGTTCTTTGGTGGCCCCACCTACAGCCGATGCCAATGTGGAGTTCCTCCACCACCCTGCTTCCTCTCCTCGATAATTTTACTACCAGCTCTTTCCCACTCCTCCAAATTACTCTGTTTTGCATGATTATTTTATGGGTAATATGATGACGTTCTACAGAGAGCAAGCTAACTGGTCTTTTAAAAAAATGACCATTTACACTGGTCTTCAAAGATACCACCTTCCTTCCAATAGGTGACAATTTAGTGACACCTCTGGTTTTTCGTTTCAATCTGGGTAGAAATTTGTCCTAGGAGACAAGTTAAACAGGTCTTTCAACAAAAAAGACACTTCAGAGAAAGACTTTCAGAGCAAATGTTTTGAAGTATTTTACCTAAAAGAACAGAAAACAAATAAAACATGGACAAAATACAGTGCTCTGCTGCCAGGTACCTCAGTTGGTTCCCCTTCTAAAGATCATAGATTTGAAATAATACAGCAGAAGCCAATATGTCAACATGTCATAACAAGTGAAAGGTAGAAAGCAAAGAAATTAACACAGCTAATGATTAAGGAAAAAACAAAAGGTCATTTGTAAATAATAAATATTAAAAAGTATTATCATTAGATTATATAGTATATATAATTAATGAATAAAAACTGACAAAATATTACTCATATTGTTGGTTTTCCAGAATACTAAATGGCATTTGTCTCTTTGTCTCCTAACCATTTTCCTTGCAAGAATTAACAGCTTTGAATACCTTAAAGAAAACAGAACACAATAAAAATGAGAAAGTAGAAAGCAGCGCTCTACTGATGTTTATCTAGAGATGTTTAATGTCATCGCCTCAGAATGTCATGATTAGTCTCAGCAAAATCCAAAAAATGTCCATTGATATGAGGAATATCACACTGGAGGGGAGAGCAAAGACCCAAAGAAGCAACTAAAAATGAGTCAGGAGGGTGGCACCAGCAAGCTGGAGGCTAGGAAGTCCCGGTGCTCATCTCACCCCCCCACCACACACAAACAATAAACAGCTACAAACCAACACAAGTAATGAAAGCTATGTTTCCCTAAAACAGGGAAAGCTCTGACTACAGTGGAACAGCAGTGAAACCCTGCATAGGTCAAAACCCAAAGAGAGCCACACAGAAAAGCACGGAAACATTTTAGCTGTGTCGCCTCATCTCCTGGTCGAGAGCAGCTTGGTGCCAGGAGGGATCTTCTAGGGCAATTTTACCCCATGGGGACGGAGAGCTGGAGCATCCCAACGAGCCTCCTGCTATGGCACTTGCAGCCTTTGCTGCGGTGGAACCCACAGCCTTCACCAATGCTGATCCCAGCTGACGGAGCTGCCTGGGGTCCCCGCTGCTGCAGGGACACCTGCCCTCTGGGGCCCCAGTTGCTGCTGGGCCCCACTCTCTGAGATGAGGATGCCACAGTGTCTTGGCACACACAAGACCAGGGCTACCACTGCTCTGAGCCCCGCCCCCAGCCCCAGGTCACAACTCTGTCCCACCATCGCTAGACTCTGCAGTTACCCAAGCCCTGCCCTCCAAGTCCCGGGTTATACTCTGACTGCCATTACCAGGGCTGTGCTGCCATTGCCCTGGGCCCTCCCAAACCCTGTCCCAGGTCACAGTTCTGACCCCTAATTGTAGGGGCCGAGCTCCTGCTGTTCTGTAACCTTCCCCGTGGGTCCCAATACATGGTTTTAAAAGGCCTCCATCGAGGTCATGCTGCTCCTATTCTGAAACTGCCCCCTGGGGAGAGGGCTGGGCCTTCATCCCATGCCCAGGCTGCGCTGCTACTGTTCTTACAGAGCTATCATGGCACAGTCACCCTAGGCCTGTGCCAATGCTGTCTCCTTACCCATCACACTGCCCGAGTCACTGAGACAAGCCCAGAGACTCAGACCCGAGTTCCACGGGAGACCTGCACACACCCGCACCTCCAACACCGCCATCACTGATGCCACAAGTACACCTGTGCCTGAGGACCTAGGCACCACGGTGATTCCATGTGTATCTGGTCCCAGGACCCAGTTCTACTCCACAGAGTGCCAGCAGAGCAGACCAAGTGCCAAGAGGCATCTCCATGGGCAAAGAAAAAAAGAAATAGAGAGTTTCAACAACAGGCTTGATCAGGCAGAAGAATCTGCAAACTTGAAGATGGATTTCTTACTATTAACCAGTCAGAAGATAAAAAATTAGAATAAAAAAGAATGAAGATGACTTACATGAATTATGGGACAATATCTGTGCTAATAGGAGTGAGACAGAAAAAGACAGAAAACTTATTTGAAGAAATAATGGCTAAAAATACCCCAAATCTGGGGAGAGAGATAGCCATCCAGGCACATGAAGCTCAGAGAT
>JAVSCE010014316.1:0-13116 GCA_032199065.1 Smutsia gigantea
CACAAAGAATGCCTGGCACAGTGGGCATGCAATAAATGATAGCTATTAGTCTGTACTGAAATGCTATATAAATATATAAACTAGCCAATAGACCTGCGGGGCTGGATATGAGAATGGCAGACCCCTGTCTTCGTCTGCCCTAGCTGAGTAATCTGTCCTGAGCTCCAAAGACATGTCTGGAAGTGTGCTGGGATTCTGCATGGAACACAAATGTGATCCCATTTGTGGGAGCAACTATGGCCCAGACTGGAATGGAGGAAAAGAAAAAAAAAGCAGCAGTTGACAAGACAAAGCAGGATGTGGGAGAAAGGCCAGATGAGCACCGTGGACCTCGATCACTACAGGAGCTGGGGGGGAGCAGAGAGCACAAGGAGGACACAGAGATCAAGGGAGGGCCTTGTGCAGAAAAGAGCGAGCACACAGTGCTGTGTGCATGTGGTGAGAGTAACCTGGCTCAACGGGAAGGGCTGTGCTGAGGAGCTGTGGGAGGAAGAGAAGGCCTCAAAGGTTAAGTGTGTGTGTTGGGCAGAAGGGGTCACGTGACGACTCTGAGCCCTGGTGATGGCTGTGTTTCTCAAGATGACCATGGTGCCCGTGTGGAGGATGGTCTGGATGGGGCAGCCTGGAGGCAAGGAGACCAGACACAGTTGGTGAGGGCTGAACTAGGGCGCTGGCAGTGGAGATGGCAGAGAGAGAAGCTGCGAAGGACACACAGACAGAGAGCAGGGCTTGGTGACCAGATGGCAGGGGTTGGGCAGGGAGTTAAAGATGATGATATCGTGCACACAAAGGATGGCGCTAACAGCCAAACCACTAACAGATACAGAACCATTGGGAAGGAGAGCCCCTGGGGAGGAAGAGGATGAGCATCCCTTGCAGAGACTCATAGAGAACAAGGCATCTAGTCACTGCTGGAGGCATGGGTGGGGTGGACAGGAGGACAGCTTCCTTCTAGGTGTATCCAGTTTGAACTGCAGGCCGTTCGTGGAGGGGTACATGCTCAGTGGGCTGTTTTCTCTCTGGGCTCCGCAGGCAGACTGACGACATGTACATAGTCTCTGGTCACTGCCTGCTGTTCGCTAGGGGCTAGTGACTCCACTGGGAGACCCTCTCTGCATGGCTAATTTCATATTCCAAGAGAACACTGGCTCTAACTGAATTGATATTGGCTGGCTGAGGGAAGCTCCTGAAAACTTCCAGCCTTATTAGAGGAAAAGCCAGAGAGAAACTCTCTTCCCTTTCACTGTGGTCCATTCGTACAATTAATATTCCCAGGCACCTGATATTGGCAAGATGCCATGTCAATGCTATTTATTATTACCCACCAGCTATCTCAAACTGTCTAGTCTGACCAGCATTGGGGTGATATGAATCCTAAAATGCAAACTCCCTCAGATTTGCCTGGTCACAGCTTGGGAATAAGAAAGTCACAAGTCAGGTGATGGGAAGGAGGTGGACTTTGGTCTCACAAGTCCTGGGCCCGAATCCCTGTCCCACCATCAACAAACCATGTGACATTTGCATCATTTCATTCCTCAGAGCCTCAATGCCTTTCTTATCTGTGAAATAAGGGTATAATAAATACCTCCACCTCTAAAAGACAGCTGTGTTTCAAATAGAAAGAACATAACTTCTACAAAAAACATAACACCATTGCCTGAGACTTGTCAGTGATACCTTTTATTTTTCCTCTGGGGAAAACAAAAAACACTTTTGGATGTGTCTAGTAACACATGCTTTTTCCAATAATGCAACCTAATGGGACATTGGAGAAGTAACACAGGAGTAATGATAGGCCATCTGGATTCTGGCCCCAGCTCTGACTTGCAGCATAATACTAGGGAAAATCCTGTTTCCCAATCTGTGTAATGGGGTGATTGGGACTAGAGTCACTGATTATCTGGGAAAGGCAGGATCTGTGCACAAGGAATTGTACCCAAGTGACCCGCTGTTACTGCTGGCATGTGTCACATCCCTCTGGTATGCTTGGGTTGGGAGAAGATCTCTGTGGTCCAGACTTCTCCAAGACCAGCAGCTTCCATTCTGCAGGCACTTAGAACTGGAAAGTACCTTGAAGGCCACCTAACCAAACCTCTCCATGCTGCTCTTTTCACTCCCTCTCCCCATTACATACACATGCCACGTTCCTTCTGGACTTTGACATTTCCTTTATTCCTTCTCCTGCTCCAATTGCTGAAACGTTTCATCTATGATGCTTTTCTGACCCCTCTAGGGCTTTTTGGTTCTCCGCCCAGTTTCCCACCCATACATATCATTTCCAGACTAGAGCACACACATCTGGAGATTTGGCTGGTTCAGTCCCATCTCCTGGAGATGCTGCTCTTGCTGACTTTGTCTACAAGGCTACTGTTTTCTCTTATAAGCTACTACTGTGCCCGAAATGCCATCAAGGTTCAAGAAAGACTTTCTGACTCCACGAGGGGATCATGGGACTAAGAGGTCTTGGCATCCAAACTCCCACTTCATTCATTCCCCAGGCATGGAGTCAGCACTCACCAAAGACAGCATTGCTGGCAATGAGATAGCAGAATATAGTTTAGTTCTACAGTGTTTACTGAGGCCTGTTTGGGGCTCAGATTTGTGTGGTGTGCTGGGGCACAGATGGTTAAGGAAGAACCCTTCCGCTTGAAAAGCTCAGTATGATAGAGGGAAGGAGACACTGGGGGAAGTAGACATGGCAACACAAAATCTCAAATTTGGGAAATACTCAAGAGTCAACGTAACAGGGTAGATGGAGCTGCCACCAAGTGAGATAGGGAGCAGAGGAGGAAGATTACTTTGGGGTAGGAGTGGGAAGATGACCAATTCTCTTTTGGTCACAGTAAGGTACCTGTGGGCCATCCAAGCAGAGAGATATGATATGGAGCCAAATATAGGCTGAATCTTGGGGGAAAGGCCTGGTCTAGATAAAGTTATTTGGCCCTCAGCACTTTATAGGAACTAGTAAAAAAAAGCATAGGCATTTCAAGGAGAGAGTGGTAAAAAGCAGCAATGCAGCAGAGAGCAATGAACAAGGGACCACTGGATTTAGTAATTAGGTCAAAGCAGCTCTGGGGATGAATGCTAAATTATAGCAGGTTGAGGAGTAAGAGGGTAGTGAGGAAATCGAGATAATGTTGAGTGTAGACTACTCTTTTGAAATGCGTTGATGGGAAAAGGAGTAATAAGCTCGTGATATCCCAACAGATGGACGCAGGGTCAAAGGAGATTTTGCTTGGGTTGTTATTGTTGTTTTAAGATGAGAAAAACTCAGGCATGTTCATAGGTTGAACCAGCATGAGCCAGTAGAGCAAGGGAGAGGCTAAGGTGAGGCCCCAGTGATGCCGGCAGAGGTGGCTCCAGAGCACAGGTGGAGGGACAAGATTTGAAGCAGGGCAAGGCCACCTCATCTTGAGGCTGGTGAGAAGGTTGAGTATAGCCACAGATCAGTTCACGAGGGCTGGACCTCTGGTCGAGGAGGCCCTGCTGGATGCCTCCATATGCACAAGGAAGCTAGGGTGAAATGTGGGAGGGAGAGGGGCTTGAGGTGAGTGACAAGGGTTTAGAAGAGTCAGGAAATGGGAGAGAAAGTGGGCAGAAAACAAGTAAAAGTTCAGATAAGCAGAAGTGAGGTCTGGACCAAGATTAAAAATCATACCTCTACAAGTGGCAGCAATCCACAGGACTATGTGGTTTTCTCCAGCAGAGCTCAGCTACCTGGGGTGAGCAGTGGGGGAAGTGCAGTGAAGATCAATCCCAGCTCTGGGGTTTCCAAGTTGGATACACAAAAGGATGGGCAGAGCTGAGTGTGTTGATGATGGGTGGCTGAAGTGAGCAACCCACAGATAGGACTGAAGAAAAGCAACATTCTGGGAGATAGGAAATGGAGAGATGGGAGTATGGATGCAGGCAAAAAGCAGATGTCATACGATGTGAGGGTGAGAACTGTAAAGATAATAAGTGGTGGTCACTGAATGGGATGCTGGGATGACAGTTTTCAGAGGTGGAACAGCTCTGAGTGATGAAAATGGGTTGCTGGGTATATTGGAGAATGAAGGTCACTGGAGTTGAGGAGCTGAAGAGTGTCAGATGGGTTACTCAAATGAAACAGATATTGCTCCAGAAAGCAGGAAGAGGATCAGGTGCTAAAGGCTTCTGTGAGTTATGAGGGAAGTGGCTTGGCATCAGGAAATGACAGAGAAGAAAAGGAATGGGAGACAGCCACAGGTATTTACAGGAACCAGTGCAATATTCAGTTTCACCATGGCGCCCAGGGTGGACTGGGTAAAGGGGAATCACAGGAGGTATGGGTACCATGCTAGGTTGGGGCAGAATCAGAAAGATCTTTGAATCTCAGGCTAAGAAGCCTAGACTTCAGGAAGGCAACAAGGAGCCACTGAAGATTGTTGAGCACCTATGAGAGGTATACTTTGGAAAGATAATAGAGGAGACAGCACTGGGCTTAGAGTCAGAAGACTAGGTTAAATAATAAACAGCAGCTACCATTTATTGTGCACTTACTCTGTACAGGCCACTGTGCTAAGCCTCTATGGGGATTGTCTCATTCATTCTCATAATGGACTCAGTTTAGCCAGGTCTTAAGCTGTGTGATCTTAGCAAGAATGCTCTACCCCTTCCCTCTCTGGGATTCAGCTCTCCCATCTATTAGTAGGAGGGGGGCAGGACTAGGTGTCCTTGCAAGAGCCTTTCCAAATCTGCCATTCTAGGGCTGTGTAGCCCCGAGGCCTGCAGGGCCTCACCCTCTTACCACCAGATGGAATTCAAGAGACTTACAGCTGAAGCAGTTGAGGGCTGGCCCAGCAAGGTGAGCCCACGCAGGACTCAACCACCCGAGACCAGTCAAGGGAGGCAGAGCAGTTGAATAGCCTCCAGCTCCTTCTTGCTTCCCACTGGTTTGCAGAAAATCGGCGGGCATTGCGTACTGAGAGAGAAGAGAGAGCCTGAGGAGAAGGATTCAGTAAACCCCCCCACCCAACCTTGCACCTTGAAAAGCTTGGCTCTATCCCTCCCCATCTTCCCAAACTCCCCATTCTATAACTCCCAACTGCTCAGGCATTCAGAGCCCTTTGCCCCACCCATTTAGTTGGCTCTGAGAAGAAAAGGATGGAGGGAGATTTGTCAACTGCTGCTGCTTTGGGGCAAACCTAAACTTTTAACAAGGGATGTGTCCTCCTGGTGCTATTCAGCTGAGAGCTGAGGACAGCAGCAGATGCTCCTGCCTGGGCTGTGTTAGGCCCTGGGACTAGGACTTGTCTCCCGCACCAGTCTTGGTGTTAGCCACGATCAGTTCAATGGTCCATCTGAGGATGTAGGTGGGCCGGATCCCACTGTTCCCCAAGGCTGGCAGCTCGGAGAACATCCTCTCCAGCAGGGCCTGCGTGAAGGTCTGGGAATGCAGGCCCCTGAGCAGGGGCTGCCAGAATTGAGAGAACGGCTTTGGCACCAGGATGTCATTCAAGTCCACGTTTTCTGGTTTGTGAGGGACACGCGTTGACAGGGAAAGGGGAGGTGGGGCTCACAGGAGACAGGGAGGGAAAGGGAGAAAAGAGTAGCAGAGGAAGTGAGTAGGGGAGGGGGGAGACAAGAAGGGAGGTGGGAGGAAGGGTATGAGAGAAGGGGAGGAGAAGGGGGCCCCACCACCACCAACAGAGTTGTCACCACAGAAAAGTAAGAAAGAGGAAAGCAGAACAGTGGGGAGAGAAACCAGTTAGTATCTGGCAACCAATAACTGACTCGAAACAGAGTATAAATGAAAAAGAGCTCTGGTTCTAGCTTCAGCTTTATCAATAACTCACTGTGTGACTTTGGATCAGTACCTTCCCCTCTCTGGACCTCAGTCTGCCCATCTGTAACATGAGGATGTTGGACTAGATGACCTCACAAGGCCCTTCCAGTTATGCATTGCTACACTCTCTAGTAAGTGGCTAAATCACAATTAACATAGCACAATAATGGCATTAAGACTCCCCCCCTCCACCCTGCCCCATCCCACCCAATTTCAGGCCACCTAAACAGCAACTCCTTATCAGGGGCTACCTGTTCTGCTCAGCCAAGAGGGACTTCCAGACACTACAGAATGGCAGCAAACAGCTCTTGACCCCTAGCCCAAAGCCAACCAGCCCACCCCTAGCATTTTCACCCAGCAACACAATAAGGTTACAGTGAACCCCCAGGACCCTACCTTCATAGTCTATCTGCAAAACTGCCAACTGCTCAAACGTGGGGATAAGAAAGCCGTCATCCAGAAAAGCATCCAGCACAGCCTCCCTGGAGCAAGAGGACACTTAATTGAGCAAACTGAAGTAGGCAGAAGATCCTCTCCTACTCCCCTACCCACTCCCAGAGCAGCTTAATGCCTCTGGCTCAAGTGGCCAAAGCAGCGTTGGGGTAAAGGAAGGCACTTGACGGATGAATCCCAGACCTCAGCCTCCTGGGGCAGGGACTGGGCCAGAAACTGGGACCACTGGGTTCTTAATAAGAATTTACCAAGCATATGCTGATGTAAGGCCCATAATGAGGGCAGCAACAACTGAACAAATCTGAAAGCACAGATGGAACAAAGTCCCAGGCCCACAGAGGAGTTAAATGCATGGGGTCTCAGGGTCAAGGGCTTTTAGACTTTAGTTCCTGGTCAGCCTTTTTCTCTTGACAGTCTTCTGGTCTCCTACCCCTCCGCTTCTCCCTGGCTTCCCCCTTTCAGATCCTAGAAGCAGAAACTTTGGGGACTCAACTGCCAGACGAAATAGGATCCTTATACCTAGGGTCCCCAAAAACCCAGAACTAAGTTACAGAGTTTGAGAGCATAGGCTATAGGCTAATCTCTCATCCCCATGCTAATCTCTTATTCCCATGTAGCTCAAACTGAAACAAGCAACATCCCCATCTGTCTCCTTCAGAACTAGTAGTTCCCCCAAGAGAGGCTCTTCTAGCTGACCAGGCCTAGAGGTGGAACAAGAGCTCCCAAGGTGTCTCAGTGCCTGGAGGGTTATCATGCTCAGATCCCTTCTTCCAGGTTTGAAGAGGCAAGAGTTGCCCTTCCATCCATCTCCCATCTCCTCAGATCAATAACCAGGAAAAACACTTAAAGCAGCCAGCCAGTTGCCTGCTCAGCATAACTGGTCAGACACTACTATACAGAGATATAGGATAGTTTTCTCGCCTGCTTAAGCCCCCCATCCCCACCCCCACTTTGCTGATGGGTACAACCAAGACATTGATAAAATACCTTTGCCACTGGCAGTATCCTGTAAATAAAAGAAGACTCCAGGGGCAATCCCAACCTGCACTGCAAGGTCCCACCCAGGCCCACTCTGGTACTTACACCACCTTCCCACACATTCTGCTCCATCCCAGATTCCTTCCAACCTCTCCCTAGCTGAGATCTAGCACTGCCTCCACAGGTTTGTAGTAGAAGGTTCCCCAAAACCCTTTCCAGGTGAATATAGGTAGTTAAGCCCCTAAGAGCTAGGGTGGAAAGGAATGGAAAGATACTGTGTGTCTGCTCTGGAATGAACTGAGCACTATTTTGGGGAAAAAGAAGGCTCATGGCCATACTGAGTAGGGGAAGGACTCAGACTTTCAAGGAGCCAGGCTCTAGAATTAGTCTTTCAAGGAGCCAGGCTCTGGGAAGGCCCCTCCTTTTCCCCCAACCATGACTATTCAGGGGATGCTGACACTCCAACAGCAGTTCAAAAGACCAGAGCAGCAGTACCCACCACATATTTTACCTCAAACCTGGACAAGGAATAGACAACAAGTAAGAATGAAGGGCTTTCCCTGGTTGCCAAGAGCTCCACATCACTGGACAGAGAAGAACAAAGCTGGCCACAGGATGGATAACAGTAGATATTCCCGCCTCTGGGTATTTTAGTGATGCACAATAGGCAACCCCTGTGCATTGGCAGGGCTGGGGAAGAGGGTCATGAAGAATGCAGGGTCACCCCATGGGGGACCAGGATTATCCCTGGGATTTCCCACAGCAGAGGTTGGCAAGCTGGGATATGGAAACCGATTTTAGCGAGGCTGCTACGCTCTACCCTAGAGAGTAGACAGCCCCTGATTACCTAGTTACACACCTGTTCTCCCATGTAATGCCCTTGAGCTCTGCCAGGATGCATTCTACAGGTGGGGACAGGTTATTCCACGCCTTAATGGCCTGAGGTAAATGCCTAAATTTCTCCAGCACCTGCCAGCAAAGAGGGTCCCATCAGAAGGCTGGTTCAGCCAGGCAACACTTCCCCACCCCTCCAGGATCCCTTCCCACACGACCTCTCAGCACCTCCCTTCAGGAGACAGGGCATGGCGTGCAGGGGTAGGCTCTCAATTCCCCTACTGGCCCTGCAACAAAAATTGTCCTGAGCCTCAAATGCCAGACTTTCTCTTCTTCCTTCTTTTCCTCCTCCCTCCCCTGCCAAATTCCCCATGGCTCCCAATCACCAGATATCCCAAAACTGAGATATTCAGTGGTGGGATCTAGTTGGAGTTGGGCCAGAGCCTCTTGGGCCAAGGGGTGAGGCAAAGCAATGACTTATGGAAGAAAGGGGATCAGAAGACTCTGGTTCTATCACTAACTGCATGTGATCTTGGGCCCATCCCTTAACTTATGCATGGTTTTAACTTCTCCATCTGTGAAAAGGAAAGGTTGATCTGAATGGTTTCTAAGCTACCTCCCTTCCTGCTAAAAAATGCATCACTCAAGCTCGCCTGATCTAGGATAGCTCCTGGGCGCCATCTGCTGACCTGCTGCAGCACTGCAGGGCTAAGTAACCATCTATGCCCAGTTGTTCCCTACCATCCAGTGGGGCAGATTACCCACAAACTTCCATCAACTGCTCCCTTCCATCAGCATGGAGGATCAGCCAACTGGACTCTGCTCCTCTTGTCTCCTTGCTAGTTCCCCCCTCTTTCTTTCCAAGAAGTTCCCTCAAGCTTTGCCACTTTTCTTTCAAATTCCTTCTCAGGACTTCTCTCAGGTAGCTGGCAAGAGGCAAGAAATGTCTGGGGCAGGTGAGAACATGCCAAGTCAAGGGCACTTTCTTACCTTAAACTGTTCCTCTTCATATGACACCAGCAGTTCTCGGGCTCTTTCTGAAAACAGAACAGGGAAACAGATAGGACAGCCAGTCCAGTCCCATGTTCCTTGTGGGCTTCTGAGTCCCTCACACCTTATTTCCTAAGCTGTAAACTGGGAACTAGAATTCTTGACTTTCCTGCTTCACAGGGCTCAAGGAAGATGGTTTGTGATGTAATTTTTTAAAGCTAAGACTCACCACAACCCCAGAGGAAATGCTGAGCTAGGGAAATAACCAGCATCAACCCTAAGCCCAAGTCTTCCAGGCTCATGGGCCCCTCTCTGCCCCTGCAAGAACACCTACCATATAGCTCTTTATGTCTCAGAGCCTTTTCCCAATGCGAATCAACCTCTTTGTTGCCTCTGCTGTCTCCGTCAGCCCTGCCGTCCTGCTCTGCATCTTTCCCCGCATCCTTAGGCTCTGATCTCTGTTCTGTGATGTCATCAATACCAATGTTCTTATCTTCCTCTTGATCTTCTTCATCTGTCTCTTCCCTGTCCTCCTCCAACTCCCAAGTCTCTCTCAGGCTGTTCTCCAGTTGGCGGGACCAGTAAGTCTTCTGGAGCCAATCCAGGACAAAGTAGCAGCCTAAAGGTGGGGAGGAAGGCAGTCAGTGCCATAGGAGCAGCCACATGCAAGAAGCTCCACATCCAATAGCCAAATCTTGCAAGTAGAAGAGGGGCCCAGGGAAGAGGCTTGGTTCCAAGGCACAAATCTCAAATGTCCAGAAGTAGTCCCTGTTGCTCCAGGTTACCCCTTTGTTCTTTGCCTTCTCTTATTCACCCATACCTTTCCGAGAAAAAACTAACACCAGACTTGGAGATGGGATGCCATAAATGGCACAGGGCTGGCATGTGGGAGAATAGGAACCCAGCCCCACTAGCTAGTTATATGGCCTTGGCCAAGTCTTTTCCCTTTTCTAGATCTGTTTCCCCAACATGAAGGGGCTAGGTTGAATCAGGGGTTCTTAGTTGGGATGGGGTGTCCAAAGGACCCCTGGGTTTATGACACTTGGTTCACACCTCTCAACCTGCCCCCCCATTCCCCTCCTCAGGCACAAAATTTATGGGGATGCCAAAAAAACTCAGTAATCAAGATACTAAAACAGGATCAGAACAGAGCCCTGCCAAGGCAGATTGAAGACCAACACAAAAGGAGAAATCAGTAATGTTGATTTATTTTATTTAAAAACTTGTAGTTTTAAACTTATTTAAATAAATATATTTAAATTATTTACCTTTTATTTAAAACTTTCGCTCATCAAAAATGAAATGTTATTTATCTTGATTACTGACTTTTGACACCCCCTTAAAGTTTGTGCCCAAGGCGAGTACTTTACTTGCCTTACCCTAGTCCCGGCTCTGACCCCAGGTGGAGACCCTCTCCCTCTGCCCAGTGTTATCCAGCCCAGGCCCCTGGGCTTAACTGTGATAGATATACTCCCTGGAGACTCACCTCTGCGGCAGTCATTTATATGAGGCATTTTCTTGTGGGTCAACTCATGGCGGAGTTCAACAATCCAATCTGGAATGTTTACCTGATGGTGAGGGAGAGTGTGAGTGCAGATATTAGAAAATATTAAAGCTGGAAGGGACCAGAGATGAATTAGCCTGGCCTTCCCCCATTTTATAGATTAAAATAACTAAGGTCCTGGGAGGAGTTTCCAGTGTTAGCAGCAGAGCCAATATTAGAAACCAGGTCTCTTGATCTTTTTTCTGCTCTGTGGAGGTGATCCAGAAAATCAGAAAATACACTTCATGTACCTCCACCACCAAACATCCTCCTCTAACAAAGAGATTCCTGTGAAATGATTAACAATCACCTTCTCCAGCCTCCCTCTGTCTTGTCTGTACCAGCAGCTCTCCCTGGGTACCCTTTGCCCTTTCTCCCTCTCTTCCTCCCTCCTTCCCATACCTCCTCCAGAAAGCTTCTTTTGATAGCTGAGAACCTGCCAGCCCTCTGGGCCTCTACACACCTCACATACTAATTCAGGGCAGTTATGTCTGGTTTTCCCGCTGCTTGGCTGAGCTTGTCTCCTCCCAGAATGTTAGCTCCCAGAAAGCAGGTGCTATGACTGCCACCTCTTTCCTATCCTCACCCAGTGGTTATTCAGGTGCCTTAGCTTCACTGGGTCACTCCCAGCAAGTAGGGCAGGTCAAGCCCATTGAAGATAGCAGCCATGAACAAAGGAACAAGTCTGCTTCTTTTAAGTTGGAGGCTGAGGCTCCAGGGTTCTTGCTGGGCTTGGCTGGTAGTAGTCGGATGAGCTAGTCAGACTATATGCCCACATCACCCCATACCCCATTCAGTGACCCCTCTTAGGAAGAGAGAATTCAGCAAGGCCACTTTATCATACGCACCTCCTGAGCCAAGAACTTGAGGGGCAGTTTGACAAACTTTGTCTTCCTCTCCGAGATCAGATTCACAAACCTGAAGTTGGGGGAGAAATAAGTGGCACAGCCAAAGTAACTGGTGAACTCAAACCAATGGAGTTTCAAAACACCTTGCTGAGTTACTGACACCTTGCATTTCTACAACCTCTCCACTGACTGTTCTGTCCTGTTCTTATGGTTGGTGTCAGCCAGAGCAGGGAGTTTCCATCCAGTCCAATATTTACTGAGTCTGCCCTGTATTGAAGTCATACAGATGAATAAGACACTGCTCTAGCCTTGAAGACTTCAGTCTAGGATAAATAATCATGACATAATACAACATGTTATATACTTATAGTATATCATGTTTGAGAATAATATGTTATAAATGCTAGGAAAAAAGGATTACATCAAATGATATAGCAAGCACCGCTAAATGACAGAGAAGGTAAGAGCTAGGGAGGACCAAACAGCAGACAAGAGGAGCAACATGAAATGAACAAAGACTTTGACAAATGAGAAAACTCAGTTTCAGTCTTTTTCCCAGTGTGCATGAGACAGCTAGAACCATTCTGAGTCACTTTGTAAGTCAGGAACTCCTGGCCCATGTGTCCACTTCCACAATTCAGCAACGTTTCAGTGTACGTGGAGAGAAGGAGAAAAGGGTAATGCTAAATATAGATGTGGGTAGGGTTGGAAAATCCATATTAAATCATGGCTAAGGATATCGAACCATTCAGAAAAGTTCCTCTGGATCAAAGAGTTACAGGAGAAGAAAAAAAATTAAATTGTCAAAGCTGGAAGAGACCCACAGAGATCACTTGGTCTCAACCATCCCCACCCCACATTCCAAGAAAGAGATGGAAAGAAAAATGGAAGTGAGAAATCTCTCAGAAAAAGAAAAAGAAAAAGAGCAATGTGGGTTGACAGGAGGGTACCAAAAGCTGTCAAGTCATGCAATCACAGGGTGACCCCCACATAGGGACACACAGGGCCTTTTGCTTCAGGTAGTACCTGAAGCCAAGCTTTGCTTAGCATATGCTACCCCCACCCCTACCCATTAAGGTCTTACCTTACCAAGGCCATGCCATAGAGCAGTCTAAGTTCATCAGTGCCCAAACCACCAGTTACATCCATGAGCTTACAGCGCACCAGGTCAGCAGTAGAAGCCACTGCCAGGGGGAGTTCGTTGCCTAACCTAAAGGGCCACAGTCCAGCACAATCATAAAGGTCTCATACACTGGTCCACCCTCCACCTCAGAACCCAGGTGGCTGTAGGCTATTCCAAATATGTAATGACTCAAGAGTGCACAAAAAGACACAAATCCATAAGGTGAGAAGAGGGAGAGTAATGTCCTGGGATCCAATAGTACACAGAGCATGAGAAGCTAACTAGAGTATATGCAGGACATCTAACTGCTACCCATTTAACCAATTAAGAGTGGACACACCCCTTCTTTCACTCTGAAACCCTCAATTCAGCTGGAAAAGACCCTTACCCCTTGAGACCTTTATCCCTTGTCTGCTGCCAACTCAATCTTACCAAATGGACTGAAACGCCCCATTCAAACATGGTCTTGCAGGCAAGTTCCCCACCCCCTCCCTAATTCGAATCGGTACTCCAACGTAGAGTGCTAACCTACTCCTTAAGT
>JAVSCE010014317.1:0-21753 GCA_032199065.1 Smutsia gigantea
CACATAAATATCATCAACTGGACTTTGACAAAGGAGCAAAGAGAACAAAATGGAGAAAAGATAGTCTTTTCAATAAACAGTGCTGGAACAACTGTGCATCCATGTGTAAAATGCGAATCTAGATACAAACTATACACCCTTCACAAAAATTAACTCAAAATGAATCACAGAGCTAAATGTCTATAACATTCCTGCAAGATAATATAGAAGGAAATCTAGATGACCTTGAATTTGAAAATGACATTTTAGATATAACACCCAGTGCACAATCCATGAAAAAAATAACTGAGAAACCAGACTTCATTAAAATTAACATTTTCTGTTCTGCAGAAGACACTCTCATGAGAATGAAGACAAGCCATAGATTGGGAGAACATATATGCCAAAAAATACCTGATAAAGAACTGTTATCCAAAATATACAAAGAAATCTTAAAACTCAACAATAAGAAAACAAACAGCACAATTTTAAAAATGGGCCATATCTTAATAGATACCTACCCAAAGGAGGTATAGAAATAGCAGATACGCTAATGAATGATGTTCCATATCATATGTACACATTATGTTCCATATCATATGTCATCAGGAAAATTTTTCTCTGAAAAGATGTTCCATATCATATGTCATCAGGAAAATGCAAATTAAGACAACATCAAGATACCTGAAGCACTGCCAACAGCAAATGCTGACAGGTATGGAGCAATATACCACAACCATTCACTGCTGGTAGGAATGCAAAATGGTAAAGCTACTTTGGAAGATGTTTTAGCATTTTTTTACAAAACCAAACATACTCTTACTCTTTGATTGGGGAACAGCAGTCCTTAGTACTTACTTCGAGGAGTTGAAAACGATGTCGACACAAAAACCTGCACACAGATGTATGTAGCAGCTTTACTCGTAAAAGCCAAAACTTGGAAGCAACCAAGATGTTCTTCAGTAGGTGAATGGATAAACTGTGGTTCATTCAGACAGTGGAATAATATTTATTCAATGCAAAAAAGAAATGAGCTTCCAAGCCATGAAAAGCCATGGAGGAACCTTAAATGCATATTACTAATTAAAATGTGCCAATATAAAAAAGCTATTTACTGTGTGATTCCAACTACATAATATTCTGGAAAAAGGCAAAACTATGGAAACAGTAAAAAGACCAGTGTTTGTCAGATGTTGGGAAAGGAATGAGTACATGGAACACAGAGGAATTTTAGGGCAGTGAAACTATTCTGTATGATACTATAATGGTGGATACATGTAATTCTGCATTTGTCCAAAGCCATGGAATGTACATCACAAAGAGTGAACCTAATGTCAGCTCTGTCCTTTGGGTGATAATGATGTGTCAGTGTAGGTTCATCAAATGCAACAGTACCACTTTGGTGGGGGACAGAGATAATGGGGCAGGCTATGCATGTGTGGGGCCAGGGCTCTATAGGACATCTCTGTGCCTTCTTTTTTTTTTGGTGTGAATCTGAAACTCCTCTAAAAAAGAGCCTATTTTTCTTTAAAAAGAGAGAGAGATTGAAGTCAATTCAGGGTGAATAGATACGTGTACATAATATTTCTAAGTGCACTTCATAGCAAATTCTAAGGACTAATAAAGGCAAGAAGATTTGGTTGAGTTTTGGAGAGTCTAAAGCATTTTGTGGTGTGATAACAAGGGATTTAAAAATGTAGGTGAAGGGCTCTGAAGGATGAGAAGTATTCTGAGAAGAAATAAAAAGAGGATTCCAGGTAGATGTTGAAGTATAAATACTGGAGGAAACAGGGAGAGGTTTGTAAAAGAGTACAGACTTCTAGTTATAAGATGAATATGTATGAGGATCTAATATGTAATATAGTGACTATAGTTGATCACACTGAAATAAAAGTAAGCATGTGAGGTGATGGATATGTTCATTAACTGGAATGGGGAATCCTTTCAGAATGTGAACATATATCACATTGGACACTTTTAAATATCTAACAATTTGTCAATTTTATATAAATAAAGCTGAAGAGTACAAATACTGGCATAAAAGCAGCAAAGAGCCTATAATGCAATAACAAGGGATCCAACTGGAGTGTAGAATGATGTTTGTGGCAGGTTACAACACAGATCAGCAGGGACAGGTGGATGTTGCCTTGGGCTGAGCAAGAAGTTTAACCCCACCTTGACCTTAGTCCAATGGTTCATAAGCAGGGGAAGAACAGAGAGTTGGAAAAAATTTAGATTTATTAATAATAATGATCCTTTATAAGATAAGCAAGAAAAAACAAACAGGTCAGTTGATACAAATACTATTATTATGGTTACCTCAAAAAAAATGAATCGTTCATTTTTTATCTTTCACACAAAAGAGGATTAAAATGTGCTGTGTCAAACTATGCTAACTACTGAGTCCTTTATTACTAACATTAATTTAGAAGTAAAGCCATCATCAGAGAAGTGTGTTAGTAGCCACTTCTTAGACTATGAGCTGGGCGTCACTGGTGATGCTTAGCCAGTGCTGGAACATTTTGCGACAACTGGGTGTCAGATAGGAGCATGAATGCATAAGGAGGGTCAACCTCACAAGAGGATATTCTTCGTGTATAAAGGTGATGGAAAACTTGGTCATTTAAAAGTGAAAGTCCATGGGAACCCCAAGAGGGGAATGTAAGAGGCAGAGTCAGAGCAACTCCTCAGATTTCCTGAGTTCCATTCCACTGCTTTCTCACTGCTATTATTGAATAATGCATTTTCTGATTGAGTGACCTCTTTAAAATTAATATCCTTTTATCTGTAGCTTCTGAAATAGGAAGCTAAAAATCAATTACTATCTATAGTTTTCTGGTAGTAAAAGTTATATCTGTATTAAAATAGCTAAGGTTGGATGGAAATAGATAAATATCAATTTGAGGAATTCTAGACATACTGCTTTACCCATTTTACTTCCATTAAATGTCCCCAGATTGATCACAGCCTACACCTTCCCCCACAATTTCCAGAAAGCTGCAGACAAGAAAATATAAGTACCCTCTAAAGGTAAAGAACGACATTTTATATTTGACAGAGGAGGACAGAGACAGTGGGTAGGCACTGAGATGTGGCTAAGGGACTGACCAGGGCAAAATGAGAAGTGAGTGGAAGGAAGAATTTTAAACAAGAGCAAGCTTGGTGGAGAAACAGAACAGAGGTTAGGAACATTTTGAGAGAAAGCAGGAGGCAGAGAGGAGAGAAGCCAACAAAAGAGAATCAGTCTTGGTGTTTAAAATGGTGTCGGGTTGACAGCCTGTGACACAGTCTCTCACCACTTTCTATCAAAACCTCTGTGAAGGCAGAGAAAAATCTGATAGCAGGAAGGAAGACCTTCTAACCACGCATCACCACATCATGCTTTACAGACCAACAGCAAAAATCCCATGCCAGTGAGAATCCTAAACAGCTATCTACACATCCATCTATTTGGGCATCCATCCATCCATTCACCCAGCCAACGATATTCGTTGAGGATATGCTATGTGCTGCAGTTAATAATAAAATAACTAAACAGGGTAATCTCTGAGAGCTATATATGAAGAAAATTAGAAGTGAAGGATAAGGTTGGGATGACAGTGAATATGGAAAGCCTCTCTAAACATGGCAATATTGAGTATAAGAACATACTGGAATGTTGTAGTGGCTGAACACCAAATGCAGTGAGCACACTGTTCTTCCTCAGGCTCGCTGCTGGTGGCTCTCTTAGCTTATCTGAACAGCCCTAGAATCTGAGAAAACAACAGGAAAGGGAGACGACGTTGTTGAGTAATACGTGGCGTGGAGAGATGGTAGACAGCAGAGGAAATAAGAAAAAAATATTCCATTCTACAATATACCATTCCTGCAAATTAAGCACAACAGAATAGGTAGAAAAAAATGCAGATTCTTAGGGGTTATGATTATTAGAATGGTAATTCTATGGGTTTTGTAGATTCAGAATATCAGTTAGCCAAATGGTCTAAGGAGAAAGCCTTGTCTCAAACCAGCAGGATCACCCTAGATGAATGCCAGTTTGGTGCTCTGAATGGGCTGTGGGCTAATCATATCTATCACTATTGACCAACATCCAAATGGATGCAGAAGACAGGATATGGGCTTTCCATAGACCCTATATCTTGGAAAACACATGGTCTGGAATGGGCCTTTCTCACTGCCATATGAATATTTTGAATATTACACATGAATTCTAGAGACTCAAAAAATGAGAGAAATGTGTTGATGAGACACGGAAGCCCCTGTCTAGTTAGAACAGGGTAAGGGGCCTTGGGACAGAACAAAAGCAAGAAGCTTCCTGAGGCCCTCAGGAATATACAAGAACAGGATGCTGCAGTGGGGGGGGGGTCGGGGGGGGAACCCCTTGTGTGTTATTTTTGCTAGCAGTAAGGGTTGCAACAGCAAGCCAAATTTGGAAATATAGACAACTTTTAATGAGATTGGTCAAAACAAGGAACAGCATTCCAGCAGGAGCCCACAGAAATTAGACAACTCAGCTAAGTCTGAGATACATACCCCTAGGCACAGCCCAGACATGGGCTCTTTTGCCCGAGTTTTCTACTATCACTTTCTCTAAATAAAAAACCTTTTTCCCTGCGTGCCTACCTTGAGCATTTGCAAAGTTCATTCTTTGACTCTGGGAACAAGAACCCCAGTATCACAGAAGAAACAGTATAAAGGAAGGCCATGTGGAACAGACAATAATTTTCATAGTAACTACAAGAAGATTCTAGAAAAGCTTTTTGGCAGCCTCCTTATAAAAAAAAATGGGTGCAATAATGAAGAATTTAAGGAAGCTGTACTAGCAACAGCAGGAAAAAAAACAAAAAAACTGGAAAACTTAAGAAACACCAATCATCTAGTGCAAAATATAAGAAGTAATGTGAAGAATACACTTGAACCATCCAAAAATCATAAGATGAAAATGATGCAGGTCCCTCCTATGGCTAATGCCGAAGGCAGATAACAGAAATCAAAACCTAAGGATTATAGACAGTCTTAAAGAATAAAGCAGAAATCTTAAAAAAGAAGTAATAATCAAAGCCTTACTTGAAGACATCCCTGACCTAGGAAAGGAGCTGAGCCTATCATAAAAAAGGAGTTTCCATACTGTAGGCAGAACCGATGAACAAGCAAGTGTTCCCATCCCAATTTTTACCATTTCATTACAAATATTAGCCAAAATGCTTAAAGCAAAACACCTGCCTCAAAACGCATCCATATGTTATTCCTGCCGATGCTGTGTTTCCTGTGTGAAGGTAATGAGGTTATATTCTCAAACGCAAAAATCATGTAGATACATTCTACCCGATAGAGACAGTAATCAAAAGTAAGAATTTAAAGAATGAGATTACATGATTAAAAAGAATTACATAATTAACTCTTCTAACCTAAAGTAACAGTTTCAAAGAAAAGATCCTCATCACTGAAGAATGACTTATGACACTATAAAACCACGAGCACAAACAGAGCCAAGGGACAGCTGAAGTTTGTTTTTTTTTTTCCAGTATTTTATTCTGAGCTAATATTTGATTGAGGTAAGGAATAAAATATAACACTAAGTATAAATAAACTTGCTTATTTGTTTTTTTCTCCCTCAGGTGCTTTCAATAGAATGTAGATTTCACAACACTTGAATTAAGCACTAGAAGAATCATTCATTTCTGCCATGCCACTGTCCTCACTTAAAGTTAATGATTCTGGGTTTGAGAAGCTTAAAGTCCTAATGTTATTTTAATGACATCATTTATTTCCCAGGAACGAATGACACTGCCACAGATTCCAAATTTTAAATGAGAAAGCAAGGAACTGTGTACATACCTAACAATCAATATAGCAGAATAAAAATAATATCAAATTTCAGGTCCTCCTAGAAAAAAAAATCTGCAATAAAATGTTTTATAAATCTTACCATTATGTGTCAGTTTGTGTTCTACTGTACATTATTTTAAATGATTTGTCTAACCTAGTATTTCTCTTGATATTAAAAACAAATAAAAACTAAATGACAAAAATATCACAAGGTACATGTCTAACACATATAACTCAAATGACCTAATAAAATAGTTGTGGAAAAACAGAGCATCTTTCATTTGAAAATGGGAAGTTAAGTCTCTTACACATTACGATGCTAATGAATTCCTAACCATAGTGAACTTTCCTACAAGGAAAGTCAAGCTTCCATTGATAATTCTATATGTGTTTATAAATGTACACACTTTGTTTTCCATATGAGTGTATTACATTTAAGGCTTGGGGTAGTAGATAGTGGGGAAATTATGGTATAATGAAGCATTCGCAATTTTGTTTTCAATTTGGATGAGACATTGATCAGTAACTTAAAATGTAACCCTTAAAATCTTAATCTTCTCCAGACATTTTAGACATTTCCTATTTAACCCTCTAAAACATAGTTGAAAATCTACAATCATGCATGGATATTTGGGAAGATAAAGCTACATAAGAAAGCTATTCGCCAAAAATACTTTAAAAATTGTTGTCAGAAATGCAAGAGCAACAAATATCATGTCCACGCTTAAATTTTCAATAAAGTAAATATACTTGGATTTTAAAATACTGTCTCTTGATAATTTTGTTGTAATATTCAAAATGAGCATAGTCCCCTAAATTCTCCTCAACTGAGTTTTTTTGGTTTGGGCAAAAATCATTCTGAAATACGATATTCCACATGTGCCTAGTTGACTATACTAAACAGTCCCTCAAAGTGAATTATACTTAGAGGATACAGGCTCAGGCCCCAGTTGTGATACTGGGTGACTTGATCATATCATGTCACCTCTCTGGGCCTGTTTTCTTTACTGTAAAATAAGGAGATCGGACTAGATGATCGTCAACTATACTTTTGATGTTGGGAAGATCACAGTGTCATTTAATGAAACACATACATCAGGAGACCAGTCACTGTTTCATATGGAAAACAGCAGTGACAGAAAATCCAGGCCTTGTCATATATCCAGTGTTCTGTCCAGAGACACTTTATGGCTTATCAGCTACCTGCAGATATTCTGAGGAATGCTGTTCTGGACCAAAGCAAAATAACCTCTGTTTATGAGGAAAATAGCTGTGTTTTAGAGCAGCAGTAGCTTACGAATGAGAGAAATTACTCACTCTTGCTTACAAATTGTTCTCCAAAGTGGCTTTGGCCAGTATACAAGCCATTAGGTATACAGATAGATGCTGGGAAATGAAGCAGATTTATAGGTAAAATTGAGAGAAAAACATTTACATCCGGAAGTAAGTATATTGGCCTTTTTTTTACAAGGAGAAAATATGTTCCCACCCTTCACCTCAGGCTCATAGTGGGATCTAGAAGTGATAAAGGATTAAAGTATTAAAAGAGTGAAGGTAAGGTTTACACACATCCCAAGGATGCCCTGTGAACCTACACTGCTTGGTTTCCTGCTTGGGGGAAGAATTCCATGGAGGCACCCAAAAGAAACAATGACTCTTTACCATAAAGGAATAAGGGGAACTCACGAATTCTTAAAACAGTCAAAGGCCTTAGAACTGGAATATTGGTAAGGGGTCTGCTAACAGCATTTTCTAAGGAAGTGGGGACACGGGTTAACTACTTGCGGCATCCCGCTTCAGCAAGTAAGCAGCATTCACGGCAAGACACATGCATGACATTTGGTCCTTCTAAAATCAGTTGACGTGCAATGTTTTTCCTGTTAACTCTAAATGATGCACCAAACACTGAGTTTCAAGCAAATCTTTTCATTGTTGGGTCTGTCTGAAGGCCATACTTTCTTTTTTTTCTATTAGAAAGACTTTTAGAAGAACAGTTAACATGCCTAAACCTCAAAACTTATCCAAATATACTAAAAATGCTGAGATGCAATAGGACAGGGAAAAGACAATTTTAAATTTGGCCTTTCCTTTTTCTGACAGTAGTGTGTTAATGTAGCGTGTTAATGTAGTGAACAGAATGTGGCCTTTGGAGCCAGCTAAACATGGACTGAATGCCTAGCTTGATCCTTCCTAAGGTGTGACAAAAGGCAAACTGCTTTACCCTCCATGCATCCCTGTTGGGGGTCTTCTCCTCTCTTACTCTTTGGAGAGTCTTCAATTGAATTTTTCATCTAACATTCTGCTTTTAACTTTGGTGTCTTGAAGAATCCAAGTGTTTGGTATGTAATTGGCTGACCCATTTGAAAACAGACATATATATATGTGGGTACCAAAGGAGAAACTTTTGATTAGGTGAATTCAGCCCGAACAGATCAGAAAGAAAAATATCATGAAAAGTTTTCTATTTATGTATGTACATGCATGTGTGTATGTGTAACTATCTGTATACACACTGTAACTGTGTGTGCATGCATGCATGTATGTGTACATGTGTGTTTATGTATATTGCTTATGTATACATATGTGTGTGTGTATGCATATTTGAAAATACTGGAAGTTCCTATGTTAGAACTGAATTATTGATGATGGCAATAAAACAATGCTAAATGTGAAAAGCATGAAAATTTCCAAGATTAAAATCCTTTAGAAGTGTATTTAAGGAAATTTAAGTGGAAATACCTATGGCAGATTAATATATTCACCTAAAACCTCATCCTCTTTTATTTCCATAGTGGGAATAATGCACAGGACAAATGTTTTGAGATTGGATAGACCTGGGTGTGAATCCCGTTTTTACCCTTCCTAACTCTGTACTGTGGAGGAGCAGTTAATCTTCACATGCCTAAGCAGTAAGCCGCCACTTCCAAAAATTGTGTTTGGGTTACTTGATACAAATTGTGGCATTAGTGGGTACTCAGTGAATTTGTGCTTTCCCTTTCCCTAAGCAGGGATTGGGAGGCATGGAGAAGTGTTGGGCAGGTAAGCTGGAGGAGAGGTACAGGAGCTGGAGAAAGGATAGACAACTAGGAGGTGAGCTTACTGAAAGGACAAAGTCTTAGTGGTTTCCAGTCTGCCTAGAGGTCACCCCTTTAGGCAGGAATTTGGAATTTGGCTGTATAATAGTAGTAATGAGAACTTTTCCAGGAGTTTTAAGCTGCATTACACATTATCCTCTATATAATACAGCCTGTGTGTCTTTTGGGGTGAGGTAACTTTGGTGCCTTGGAAAATAACATCAGAATACATTTTACAAAAATGGAGCACGAAAACTTCCCTCCATGAATTAAGACTAATGCCATGGCAAGGATTTCTGGGGCTGTCTCAAGGCAGCTGATGGAAATTCAGGGAAGTCGAGTAAAGCTATACAGAAATTCATGACAGGTTCACAGTTCTGCAAAATCCTGAGTTCTCAAGAGAATAAAGAGGAAATATCATGCCTCAGAAATTAATGACTGCATTCTGTTAATCACCAGCTTAACTTGCTACTGAAATTGTGAAATGCCACATATCCCCAGAGCTGGAGCTACACCCCAGTGCTATTTCCATAATATTTAATGCTGTCCCCAATGTGGCACTGTAAATTCCACCCACAATTATTTGGCTTCCATTTGATAAGTGAATAGTCCCCGATACTGGAATCGAATTTCATGGCTAATAGGCTCTCTGATTACTAGGAATTGTTAGTATTTAATTAAAAGAATGTGGCTTAGCCAAGACAGTCATTATTTTCTAATGGAAGCTGGATCATTTCACAACATCCTTTCCTGCTACTGCTGGGGCGTTGGCAGCACTAATCATCACTCACAAATGGGCTGCCTTGCACTGGAATTTGGCTGTATAATAGTAGTAATGAGAACTTTTCCAGGAGTTTTATGCTGCATTACACATTATCCTCTTTATATAATACAGCCTGTGTGTCTTTTGGGGTGAGGTGATTTTGGTGCCTTGGAAAATACCATCAGAATACATTTTACAAAAATAAAGAGTTGAGCGCTGTTTCCACAGATCTGCTCAGCATGCTCTCCTGAGCTTAGTCGGGGTTAGTTGCTCCATAAAACGACCTGACAATAGAATGTGAGGCTCTGCCTTCCTCACTAGGCCAGTGTTGGTGAGGAAGGAGGAACGAGATGTTCAGGAACAGGGTAAAGAGGGTGACAGAAACCAGACTGACCAGCTGGGAGAGACAGGACAGGGATGCATGTCAAGTGTCAAGGCAAAGGAAAGAAGGAAAGACAAAAAAAACCTCAGGTGGTGGTCACAGAAGTAAATGATTGAGTGGGAGAGGATGGGTCATTGTGCCAAGCTAACACTAAGTGTCTGAACAGTTCATTTTATGCAGTGGACAGAGCTCTCAGTGAGGGCCAAACTAGCTTCATAAAAGCCCCCTCTAGGCTTGCCAAATGAAATCTTGCATTAATACTTAAACAACAAAAAAAAAACTAAACCAAAATCATGGGTGCTGGATTGCAGTAGTATGAAATTAAGTCTTCACTCTGTTGCTGTGAGCACTGCCGTTTTTGTTGAGTAATATAACTTTTTCAAGCATTCTCATCTGTGAAATGGGTATAATGGTAATACCTACCATCAGAGGGCTGCCAAGATGATTAAATGAGACAATATGTAATCAGGGGTTAGCATTTTGCCGGCCACTTGGCAAAGACTCAGAAATTCTTATTACAGGTACTTTTGTTATTTAAACTTACTTAAAGATACTAGGAGAATATGACAGGAAAAGGTGATTTAAAGATTCTCATTATGAAATAAGCTTGGACTACACTGTTCAAAAGAAAGTTTACAAATATAACTAATTTAGTATGTACAAGATTCTGAATATCAGGTATGCTTTCATTTTATCAAAGTTGTGTGTGTATGTGTGTGTTTTAAGCAACTTTTGAGTTAAATCCTTTGGCTACCCCATAATGAATGAGATCAGTATTTTAAGATTGTTAGATTGTTCATTTCAAAAGGGTTTGAGACTTTCGTTTTACTTTGTCCTCCCCTCCCCCAAAACCTCTCCCTCCCTCCACTCTTCTCTCCCTCTCTTCCTTTCCTACATTAAGATTCCTTTTCAGAAATTTAAAGGCATTTGTGAGCACCTCCTGCATGCCATAGACCTAACCCTTACTGAGTTGATTCCTGCAGGAGTAGTCACAACACAGGCTGTCCATCACGTAAACAGTCTGCAAAATTCTTGTACGCTTTTCCCCTTAATTCTCACAACTCTTTCAAGTATGAGTGAGGCAGATGCCATTAATATTCCAATTAAAAGAAGAGGAAACTGAGGTTCACCAAACTTAAGGGGAAACTGCACAGTGAACTGGGGTCAAGCAGACTCCTTCTTGATGTCTTCCAGTACTGCGTGTATTCATAAAAGACCATGTTGGTTAAATAATGTAAACAAGAAAGGGAGAAAGGAAAGAATTTTTCCGGTCTTGGGTTAGAGGCAGGATAAGCTTTTCCGACAGGATTTTTTTGGTGGAATGCATCATGCGCATACATCCAAGACAATGCAGGTGCCTGAGGATTGTTGTAGCTCATCTGTAGCCCTGGTGCCATGGAGACCAAATCCAATTCACTGAGCTCCACATTCTGCCCTGAGGGAGCTGGGCACGGTGCCCAGCAAAAGTACAGAGGATCCTTGTGCCCTGACTTTCTGGCCAGCCCTGTGCCAGGGGCCATCTGGCAGTGCTGGATCTGCTGATCATTCTGGAGTGGAACCTGTGAGGCAGTCTGACTCCATCCAGAGGCTTCTCCACCAGACAGGGAAGTACTGTCTGTGATCTGCCACAGGCGGGTTCTCAAGTAAGGGTGACTAAAAATACATTCTGTCTGACTCAGAGGGGCACTGTCAACTTGGAATGCAAACTACACGAAGAGTCTGCAGCCTAAAAGAAACAGAGGCTGTGCTGATGACTGTAAATTATAACCTGATTCATCTCACACTGATTAGTACAACAGCTTGTTAATAGTCTGATCATCTTTCTAGTGAAAATGACTGTTGACAAGTTACAGGAAGTCACTGCCCCAAGATCTGCTGGCTAAACAATGCCCCTGAGCTCAGCACTGAGGTGACACTCCTTCCCTTTCTATCCCAAAACAGAAAGCAAATAAACAAACATTGCAGGGAGGATAAAGAGGGATTCAGGATTTAGTTACAGATGTACAAACATAAGAGGAGTTGCTATTCAGTGGGTGTACTTTCATTCATGCAAGATAAAAAAGTTGTAGGATCTTCTGTACAACATTGAGCCCATAGGTAGTGATACTATGTTGTACTCTTAAGAATTTGTTAGGAAGGTAGATCTCATTTTATGAGTTATTTACCATAATAAAAAAATATATGGTGGATGTTCTATAGGAGAAAAAGGTACATCTTGCTTTTAGTATCACATAAAATAAATCACAGGCTTACAGTTACAATCCTTGGAAGGCTAGGTCAACGTCTTGCAACCAGCAAGTTGTCTAATATCCTTGAGCCTGGTTTCTTCATCTATCAAATGGGGATAATAATCCATGTCTTTCAGGGTTGTTAGGAAGATTAAATGAGATAGCCATTATGAAAGCCAATAGCCTAATGCTTGGCCCAGAGCAGGCCCTCTTCAACTTTAATGTTCTCCTCTCTATCCCTACAGCTTCTTTTTGATGCTAGCTTGTTTCTCTCATTTAAAGAGAGGTGTAGGTGAGGATGTGGAGAAAAGGGAACCCTCCTACACTGCTGGTGGGACTGCAAATTAGTTCAACCATTGTGGAAAGCAGTATGGAGGTTCCTCAAAAAACTCAAAATAGAAATACCATTTGACTCAGGAATTCCACTCCTAGGAATTTACCCTAAGAATGCAGCAGCCCAATTTGAAAAGGACAGATGTACCCCTATGTTTATTGCAGCACTATTTACAATAGCCAAGAAATGGAAGCAACCTAAGTGTCCATCAGTAGATGAATGGATAAAGAAGATGTGGTACATATACACAATGGAATATTATTCAGCCATAAGAAGAAAACAAATCCTACCATTTGCAACAACATGGATGGAGCTAGAGGTATTATGCTCAGTGAAATAAGCCAAGCCGAAAAAGACAAGTATCAAATGATTTCACTCATATGTGGAGTATAAGAACAAAGAAAAAATACTGAAGGAACAAAACAGCAGCAGACTCACAGAACCCAAGAACAGACTAATAGTTACCAAAGGGAAAGGGACTGGGGAAGATGGGTGGGAAGGGAGGGATAAGAGGGAAAAAGGAGCATTACGATTAGCAGATGTAATGTTGGGGGAGCACGGGAGGGAGTACAACTCAGAGAAGACAAGTAGTGATTCTATAGCATCTCACTACGCTGATGGACAGTGACTGTAATGGGGTTGGTGGGGGGGACCTGATGAAGGGGTAGTTTAATAACCGTAATATTGCACATGTAATTGTAGATTAATGATAATAGAATAAATTATATTAAATAAATAAATAAACACGAAATAAAAAAGCGAGGTGTAGCTCCTATGGAATGGCCTAAAGCATTACGTCAACCTTTTTTAGGTTAAACGTAATTCTTGCCAGAAATCCCATGGCTTCATACTCCTCAAGGCAATTATCTTCTCTTGTTTTTTAAAAGCCCTTGTGATTGGATACAGATCCCATTTCTGCCCATGATTCTACTACTGAGAATCAAATAGATGAACAGCAAGAAACAGCCTCAGATGCCACTGCAGAAATAGCAGGTGCACATTTTTGCTTTTTACACATGTGCAACTGAATGAGCAGCCTTGGTATGCAAATTATTGCCACAACAGTATACACCATAAAGCCTCAATTTCATGTAAAAAAAAATTCAGGTCACTCAATTTATGTATCAGGAAGGCTTCTAATCATGACGTGGTGATTAAAAGCACAAATGCCACACTCTGCTCAGCACAGTAAGTTTTGTGTTGCGCAACGCCACCCTAAAGGAGCCGCGAAGTACTCTTAAGACAGTAGGAAAGAAAGAATTGCTCCTCCACCTATCCACAAGAATCCAGAGGGAAACTTGATAAATTTTGCCCCTAATCTCTATATACCTATTTTTGACTCATTCCTTAAGTAGATGAAAACTATCTTTCCAACAATTGATAGGAAATATAGACACAGACAGACTCATATATGGTGACATATTTTCAGAATAAATAGCAATGCCATAGTGTTCAAGAGAATAAAAATTCAGATCCTGAATTGATTTTAATAAGATTCCTGGGCTATAGTTTAGCATAGCAACAGTGCTAAAAATAAGAATGAGGATACAAATTTTCTACTTTCATTAGAGAAAACACAACGCATGCCCAAAGATGCTCAGAAGGAATGAGTACACTGTGAAGAAGGAAATAAGAGCAAAGAAACCACAGGGAATGAATTTTATATTCACTGCCTCTTCAGGACATAGGGAGTTAAAATAAATCCATGTTTTAATATGTTGTCTTCAGTATCACAAGCATTGATACACAACTGTTCCTTCTTCTAGCAACACTTTAGTGATAGAGCAGGTTGATGCATTTGACCCTAGGTCGGGCCTTACTCTCTGGGACCCTGAAGCAGCAGTGAATTCGGGAAAGCATGCTGACTGATTCTGGCTGGAAAGCACAGGTACATGCTGCTCAAACAACAGGAAAGCATGAAAAAGCAAACCATCACACTACTAAGGACCATGGACAGCGCTTATTACCATAAATCCAACATGTCTGTGCTTCAGAGACAATTTATTTGGTTTCTAAAGAACACAGGTAAAAATGAGGTGACTCCTCTAAGAAAACTGGATAGACAGAGGCATCCTGTACTGAATCTTAGTCCACGGGGCTTGGGCAGTATGCCAGACCGCTGTGAGGTGCTCTGGGGGCTCCCAACAAGACAGGTCAGGGCCTCTGCCATCACTGAGCTCACCATCTAGGTGGCAGAGACAAGGAGAGGGGGAAAAAAAAAAAGGTAGAAAGGAATGGATTTTAAGCTAAATCATGAAGGATTTAAAGAAGAGGAATGACTGAAGAGGAAGTAATGCACAAAGTACAAAAGACAGAGAAGCAAATGCAGGTAAGGGCAAGATGTGCTCAGGAGAAGACTGGAGAACTAACATTTCCCTCAGTTGCTTCCACAACTCAGCTGTATGCATTATTTCCCTGATTCTCCTGTCAGCCCTGTGAAATCAGGGTTACTATTTTCCTTTTAGATATTAGGAAAATAAAACTGAAAGAAATTAAGTAGCTTGTTTCAGGTCATGCAAGTAGAAACAGGATCAAATTCTCTTATTCAAAAGTCAAGGCACTCTCTACTGCCCTCTACCCCTTTGCAGGAAGCATCTTGTGGTTTCAAGGACACTTCTACTAAACATACATGTGCAAACATATACTCAAAGAGGAATCCTCTCAAACAATTCTGTGTGTGTAAATCTGAGATTTAATGACCTATGGACATAGTTTCTGCCTATTCATTCTAGACTCAGTGCTCAGTAAATTAAAAGAAAGCACTAACAGATTATAGATTCAACTAATAAAGGATTAATTCTTCACATGCATAAAGAATTTGGAAAATAGTGTTGGAATAGGGTCAAAAGTCCAAGAATAAAACTAGCTCATTTCATTGCTTTTGCTATATTGCCATCAATACTAGAAGAGTGTGGACTCTCTGACCACCCACCTCAAATCATTTCTAACATAGTCCAAGATCAGTGCTTATTCTTTTACAAAATTTTCTACTTTTGCCAATATATTACTATAATGTTTAAACACCTATGATTTTAAATATCTGACAGGTGGTTAGGCAATAACAAAGAGAATACATTTTACAAATATAAATTGAGACTTGTTAGGTATAAAGAATTTCCTGAGATCAAGTAGTAAGGCAACAGGCACATTAGTAAGCATGGAGTTTAATGTAATAGTAATTTGAGATGCACTGTGCTCAAAGGGAAATCTAGAGATGGCTGGACCTTACTCAAAGTCCTGGTGCATCATAGAAGGTGACAGATGCTTACCTATCACACATGTGCTTAAGTACTCTTCACTCAAGCACACATTCATCAGCCCTTCCTTCATTCATTCATCGGTAAACATCTTATGATATCGTCTATGCACCAAACACTGCACAAATACTATGAAAATGAAAAATAAGATACAATCCTAGTCTTAAGGAAGAAACATTTAGAGAGATAGCATTGAATTATAATGCCACATATTAAACACGGTTATTGTTATTCACAAGATACATTGAGAGGTAGAGGGAAATTTAAAACCAGGTAGAAGGTGCCAGGGAAGGCTTCCTAAGATTCATGCCTGAGAACAATCTTAATGGAGAAATACTAGTTACCCAAGTAAAAAGTGAACAAAATATTGTGGGGGAAAAAGCCTGCACTTCAGGGGAAAACTGCATTGTCTGCAGCATAATCTCCCAGGTTTTCTCATTCTAACCTTGAGTCAGGCTATTTAATAACTCTGTAGGTTGTAGATAACTGAAAGCAATGCAAAATAATTCCAGCCTGTGGACATACAACATTCTGTGTCATGGACTCTCAACTGATTTCCCTCTCCCATTATGGAAGAGGCCAGTTTTGCCTCCAGCTGCACTTCTTTTCAATAATTCCTGACCTATAATCATGTCTGTACTTTAGATTCTCTTTTGAACTTGTCAGAACATCTTACCAGTTGCCTCATTAATGAGTTAAACTCTCAATGTGTGTTCATTTTATATCTGTATGAGGGCCATGACTTTATCTGTTTTTGAAAATTATTCTTTAACAATATATTCCATAGTGAAGATGTAAAGACAAATGAGTATCTGTAAGAAGCATCATATGCTCTGGGAACTACAGGGAGTTAGGTATTAAAGTATAAAAGACAATCCTGTTAAAATGGTTGAACCTTTATTCTCCATTGCAAGCCAATGTAGTCTCTTAACTGCCAAAGAAGAAAGACATCAGAGCAAAGATACAATGTGCTGTTACTGCCCACAAAATGTATTAAATAGCTCTTTTCCTTACTTAAGAAATGAGAACTATAATGAGATAGTCCTTCTGAAACTCAGGAATTGCCAGTTATTCAACAGGTTTCAATTCTACTTAAACTGTCATTATTCTGATCCAGTGAGAATATAGTCCTCAACTTTTAATATTCTGAGTATCCATAATGAGAATTGTCAACTCCTAGGAAGAAGAGAAACCTAGCTCTTCTCTCCACTGCATTTAGGAAACAGCCTATCAATATAAGACAATATCAACTGCAGCAGCATTAGAAAAAACTGGGAATCAAGAAGAGGCCTTAGAAGGAAAAAATTCCTTTGCATTTTGAAGTATTTTTAATCTATCTTTTCTAGTAAGAGTATCAAAGTTTTCTTTAATATTCTGAAAATAAATGTTTAATCTTTCTTTCTTAGGGACAGAAATAACTTATGATTGGTGGTTCATAATCAATGGAGCTTAAAGAACCATTAACAGGGCAGTTATAACTCTTAAACAGAAGCATATAATTAACATATAAATTTTTTCAAGATGATGGTTGGGAATATGAAAGAGTTGAGTGAGATAAAAGTCAGAATAGCATAGTTATTCACCCCCAAGACCAGAGCCAGTATGAGTGGAATTACATACATATCAATACTGTGTTTCATATTCCTGAAAATAAAAGGCCAAAGCAAGTCTTTTTTGAATGCTCCCCCAACAGGGATGGCCAAAGTCTACCTGTGGGGAAGATCATATGCTTAAATGATGAAATGGACTTGAGATGGTCAAGATGGACTCTGAGAAATTAAGGACTGCATATCAGTGTCTGAAGAGAGTGAAGAATTGGCAATAATTAATAAGTTTACTTGTTTATTTGCTATAGTAGCACAATCACTGCTATTACTGAATTGAGTTTTGCTTACATTATGTCCCAGGCATTACATACGTTCAACCATAGGATATCAAGTGTTTTTCATTTCCTTTTAGAAAACGGAAGAGGTAATTTTTAAAAATACAATAACATGTTGGTAATACTTAATTTATAAAACATGTATAGACAGTGAAATTGCTTTCTATTTCATGTGATATGTGCAGTCACTTGTATAATCAAGTAATTTTCATCTGTATCAGCTTGAAATGATTAGCAATAACTAAGAATATAGAGTTAGAAATATTATAATTAAAGGTTGAAAGAGGCATAGCTAACTTGTAAAATATTAACCCTGACAGATGCTTTCTAGAGAGTATCTACTGTACAACACCCATTCAGATATTTAATTAAAATCCCTGGTCCACCTAACACGGGTCCATGGGAATAACAGTGCTTCATTATCCAATATGACTTAACACTAATAGATGTGTGCACTCAGTTGAAACAACTTTACCTAAAATAATGTGCATTAAAGAGAGCTGATGAAACTGTGTGTTTAATGGGACAGGTCTGTCCTGATGGACATGTGGAAATATTTTAGAAATAAATGTTTTAATGTGGTTGGGAAAATGTAACTGGCTATTTTCTAGACTGCATGCTTTTCAGATTCTTTGGAAGTAATCTTTGAGCAACTAGATATTAACTTTCATTCTGTAATCAGGTATTCCTGAGGGTTTTCCATTTCAAGAATTAATTTCTCTCTCTACTTAAAATACAGGCTACTTCTGATTATGTTCTTCCCTCCTTAAATGACTTTAAGAATCCCGCCCCCATTCCTGATGAGTTGAGCTCAAAATCATAAAAGTATTTCTAAATCATCTTGGTTCCTGCATAAACCTATTTTTGCAAACTCATCTTCCATTTCTTTCTTTTATATTTGTTTTGTCCCACCCTGTCCCCATTCCCCTGACATGGTAGGTAGAGATTCCCCCTACCCTGCATGTTCCCACTCAAATGACATACTCCTTCTTACACCTTTTTCCCTCCTTCAGCCAGATGGCAAGACTTCATAGCTCTGCCCCTCACAACTTGGCACAGTACTTGTTTTGTTTTTGTTATCAAACTAGTATTATTATTCTTTCACCTTGAATGTATATTAAAATGAATGTATTGAGCGTTCTTTTAAAGAAATAGTTGCTTACTTCCAAAATGGAAAATTAAATCTTGATAATGTCCTCCATGAGAGGGCCAAGTAGTTTTCTTGCTTTATGGGGCCAGGTTTTGGGACAGATCATGTTTTCTCTCTGGGGCATGTCTGAATTTCCTTTTTAATCTCCTTTCACTTATGGGACTTCCATCTACTTATTTTACCTGTAACTAAAACACGTCACATAGGTACTAAAACTTTTTCTCACTTGGATAAAAATAATACAACTAAAGAGCTACATAAACTGTCGCCTAGAGGTTTGTGCCGACCATGGTGCCATGTCTGTTTCCTGGTTTCTCTTCCTACTGCCATCATTTGCTGAACTTGATCATTATTAACTTTAAAGCCACTAACATTTTCTGTGATATTTCCTGCATAAGGAAACAAAAAAAGGGCTGGTGGAGCCAAACAGCCTTATTCTATCTCCTTGGATGAGCCTCTCTCCTAATATTTTCTAAGGGACACCTTTGGCTGCCCTCCCGGAGATCTTTTTTCCTGGAGAACAATCAGCCTCAAGGCAAGGATTTGAGTAAAGAGCTCTTCTATGTCTGTTTTGATCCCTGAAAACACCCATACCAATCCAGAAGAACACTAGTATATTAGAAAACTGTGCCAGAGTTTGCCCTTTTCAGCCCAAGATTTCTATCTGAGGGCTGTTTTTTCAAAGGGGTCATTTGTCAGAGAAGTGGTTTGCCAACACGGAGGATGCTCTTATTTTCTGGAGGTGGTTCTTTAGTTCCCAAAGGCCAATTATAATACCTCTTGAGATCGTAAAGGCCTACTTTAGATAATTAAATAAACCATTAGAAGTGGCAAAATGCCCCCAAAGTACTAATTAGCTCATTGGACGTGAACAGTAATTAGTGATTTTGAAGAGTCTTAGGTGAAAGTTACCGTCTTCATTGCAGAGTTTTCGGGAACGTTCAAAGTGAGAGAGCATTAATCCACAAACCAGATCATTCTCAACAATGTCCATCACAAAAACCAACCTGCTTTTAGCTTCCACCTGGTGTGTTGGCAGATGTCCTTGTTTGATTTTTCTTTCTTTACTTTTAAAGATGTTCTATTAATCACACCCAGTGGTATCTCTAACCGATCACCTCTGCAGGCTCTAGCAGGTAACAGGGCAAGGCAGAAAGACATCACAAGAAGATATTGGACTGGCAGCTTCAAATGGAGCAGAGTAACTAATAAGAAGCATCACAGGAAGAGATAAGGTTATCAGAATCCAGAACTATTATTCTAAAACAAGATATAAGTTCAAGAGAGATTTGATGCCTGGATATGGAGCTCATTTTGAATTCTGAGTTGAAAACCACTAAAAAAAAAATGAGAAAGGGAGTGCCAATATCCAAGCAGCATTTAAATACAGCTATGTAGCTAACCCTTTCCCCATATTCTTCTTTAATCCACAGGAAGAAAATTATCTGATTTGACAGGAACATCATTTCTAAAATTTTGAGGAACAGTTAAGTTAATAATCTTTAAATTCATCCTTTCAAACATAGTTAAAAATTATTTCCCTGGAGAAGAAATACCCTAAATGCCATAATGAGCTAAAGTAGTCCATGCAAATAGCTCTCCCTAAAGTTGTGCAGGACACAGATGACTTCACTTACCTCCAAAAGCCTGGAGCAGTTAAAGCCCATAATTTGAATCAAGAAATATTAAGATATTTGGAACTTCCGGGAAGATGGCGGTGTGAGCAGGGTGGCAGAAATCTCCTCCCAATACTATATTTATCTACGAAAACACAGAAAATACATCTATTCCTAAAAGAGAGACGAGAATACACAGGAAAGCGCACAGCGTGCAGCTACACCCGAGAGGACTCGGCACCCCAAGAGGCGGGTGAAGATACGGAGCCGCGACCCGGCGGGACCCGAGCCCTCCCCCACCCCAGCGCACCGGCGGGAGGAGAGGATTCAGAGCCGGAAGGGAGTGGAAGTGCACCCCGCGAAGTAGCCAGCCCCGGGGATCTGCGCGGGGAGCGCTGACCCACATTGCGCAGTGCAGCGGAGATTGGAGAGACAGAGGGGCAGGATCTGAGCGGGGAACGCGCCAGGGGGCTTGCAGCCGGCTCGGGAAGGAAAAAAAAAGTGCGCGCTTTCCTCAGCGGTCTTAAAGAGACAGGAGCCCAGCGGAGGAGCCGGATCGCGCCAGCACACTCAGCCCAGCAGGCTGGGAGTCCTGGGGAGTTTCAGACGCCTTGGCTGGCGACTGAGGAAGCGTAGCCATACTTACACTTCTCACTGAGATCAACAGCCTCCTATTCGTTCCCACCCCTGCCAGAGCGATAAAGGGCCCTGCGGAGCGGCACAGTCACAGCTGTGGAATAGTGGGGCAATAGCGCCACTTAGAGCATTCCCACAGAATCTACGTCCAGTGGGCATTTGTTTTGTTTTTGTTTGTTTGTTTGTTTTTTGTTTTGTTTTTGTTTTTTCTTTTCTTTCTTTCTTTTCTTTTTTTTTCTTCTTTTTCTTTTTTTCTTTTTTTCTTTTTTCTTCTTTTTTTTTTCTTCTTTTTAAAGTCTTAAAGAGCCCAGCTGACATACGTGCAACTATCAGTGACCAAATTATACAGCCATGAAAAGACAGAGGAATATGGTTCAGACCAAAATCAACCAGACAACCCCAGAGAGGGAGTCTGAAGGGATGGAAATGCACAGCCTCCCTGGAAAAGAATTTAGAATAAAGTCATAACCATGCTGATGGACCTACAGAGAAATGTGCAAGAGCTGAGGGAGGAAGTGAGGGAACTGAGGAAAGACAATGCAGAAATCAGACAAGCGATCGACGGGTTTAACAGCAGAATGGATGAGATGCAAGAGACTGTTAATGGAATAGAAAACAGAGAA
>JAVSCE010014318.1:0-15977 GCA_032199065.1 Smutsia gigantea
CATATAGGCACAAAGAGTATGGACAGGATATTCAATGCAGCTGAAGTACTCAATCCACCTAAATGACCATCAATAGGAGATATACCCCATTATACATATATATATGTGAAGCATGCTTTCATACTTGAGAATTAAGGCAGAAGTAAAAAGCCATGAGTACAGCATTATTATAGCTTTTTTAAAAGGTTACGTAGGTAATAGATGATGATGTAGGGTTCTCCAGAGAAAAAGAATCAATAGGTTGGTTGTCTGGGTAGATAGATGGCTGGATAGACAGATGACTGATAAAAGATTGACAGATGATAGGTTCATGGATGGATGGAAAGGAATGCCTGTACATTCATGGAAATGTTCTCTAATGAAACACTGGAAACTTAATTGTCTCACGTGAAGCAAACTAGGGAAGATGGTTGATTTGATTTTATCATCTAATTCTTTGTGATGATTTTTTAAACACATGCATGGATCACTTTTTTCAATATATTAAATCCCGTAAAATAAGTGATTAGCATGAAAATACATGGAACTGCACTAATCCTGTTTCCTCTGCTCTGTTCCTTGACACTGCCTTTCAGAACTTCAGCTCCCCTTGTCATGCTGTTTCTAAGTTTTATGTTGTTTATACTTCCATTTTACCTGCTCACGGCATACCCTCACTGAAACTGCACTTCACCGTGATTCTTTGCATCATCTCAAATACTGTTCCTTCCAAGTGTGTGCTCCCTCTTAGACTCATGAACTCTTACACATCCTTCAAGACCTTGCTTGCCAGTCTGTGAGGATTTCCAGGAGTTAGTCTTTCTCTTAGACTTCCCTATTCCCTAGAACCTAGATTTTTATAATAGGGGTCATTTGGGATTGTAACTTGTTTGCATCTTCATCCTTCCTATTGCAGCTGTGGGCACAGATCTTGTAGTCTTCTTTGATGAATCTACCCCCTGCATCTGGCAAATGCTTAAGTTGATTTCAGCTGAGCATCAGAATTACATGTGCAAGCACCTAAAAATACAAAATCCTAATGATCCATGGCCCAGAAATCTGTACTTTCAAAGATATCCATGAGTGCTGGTTGAACTCCATAAATTCTAAGTTCTCTCCATTTATTAGTACCTAAACTTTATGTTGACCATAATGTTCCAAATCCCCTAGTTCTATTTGAATCACCTAATTTCTCTGACGTTTCTGCAGTCTACTTGGCAGCTGCCTTTGCTTTTTTCCTTCTTTAAAAGGATTTCTTGAGTATCTACATGTGGCAAGTGATCTGTTGGAAACCTTACATGAATGAGCTCTAATCTTCACACCCTTCAAGGTGACTATTGTCACTGCTAGTTCTGGATGGGGAAGCTGACACAGAGGTCCTCTATGCTTATCCAAGGTGGTGCCACCTGTAGGTGGCCACAGGGGACATCGTTCTGCTGCCTGGTTCCACATGTCCTTGCTGCCTCTCCTGAGACACTGTGGCATCTCCTGCAGCTCCACGGTGACCTGCCACTATCACATGTCTTTGTTGTGTCCACCTCTGTCTGTCATGTGGATTTATTTTGACCCCTACCTCTAGAAGTGGAGTTTCAAAGGGTGGAATTTCCCCTAACATCACACTCTTTTCCTGGCTTCAACTACTACTTCTAGGTAGACAATTTCTTGAGTCTACATTCAAAACAATATAAAATTTGTATTCTCTTTTCAGTAAGTAATTTCTAAAATCCACACTTTCTTGGGTATAATTCCTATTTTTCTACTAGAACCACATAGTTCAGACTTAGCCTCAGCTCTAATAACGTTTTGGACTAGGTTTTCTTGGTTGTGGGGGTTGTATTGTAGGATGCCCACCCTCTGGATGCCAGTGGCAGCCCCTGCTCCCAGATATTGCAGCCAAAACATTCCCAGACATTCCAGGATAGCATATATCTTCAGGGTATGTGTGTAAAAGGCCCCAGTTGAGGACCACTGAATTCTAAATGTCTTACAAACCTCTGAAACTCCATCAACCTCATAGTCTTTTCCCCAAATCTCCTCACTTCCTATTTCTGTTAGTGGGTCTATTTTTCCCTCAGTCCTTCAAGCTCTGACCTCTGTACTGTTCAAGTCTGCTTTAGCCCCACCCGCCAAGCAACCCCGAAGACACAAAGCAATGACTTCCGTGCCTGATCTCTTCTTTCATCCCTAATTTCTCTCCACTAATTCAAATAGCCGTTCTACATTTTCCTACCTTAGTTGGTCTTATCCAATGACGCTGGATAAAGCTTTCTCAAAGGCAGCTCACATTATGTCCCTTCTTTTATTAGAACCCTCAGCCCCTCCCAGTCATCAGCCCAATTAAGTACAAATTGCTCACCCTTGCTTTTCGGGGACCTCCGTCATATGGCACCACCTCCCTTTCCAGCCTTATTTCACACATCTCCTCTACAAGTACCAACATGGTTGCTTATTGCTCATCACAAATGGTTTATGCATATGGCCTGATGCCGTTTACTCATCCTGGAAGCTCAGCTGGTGACTCCTCCTCCACATTTTTCCCTTAGAAAAGGCTTGCTCTTTCAAGGCCAATGTGAAATCTCACACTCCTCACAAATCATTTTATGGTTGACCCAACGCAATGCTCACTTTCCCCTCTGAATCCCTCTAACTGTTCATGCCACCTCTTAGGTCACTTGTCCATCACCCCCTGATGTCTTATTTGTGGTGCTAATAGTATCTTCCCAGCCAGACTGCAACTTTATTGATGGCATAGGTCTGACCATGCTCTTCATATACAGCACCTAGCAGCCATGTACATCTTAGATGTTCTCACTTATTTGCTTAAATGAGTAACAAAAGTGAACTTACTTGCCTACTATCTTAGGTCAGTTCCTCACTATTCTCTTAATTGGTCTCACCTGGCTTTCTGACTCATACCCTCATGAACTCCCTCTCTGCCTGCTCAAAAGTAACCTTTCCAAACACAAGCCTGATCATGCTGACCCTGAATTAGAATAGCACCCACTGACAATGGACAGATGCGAACTCCTCTGTGTGGCATACAAAGCCATCTGTGTTCTGGCTACACTGGTTTGTCTCAGCAGTCCGACCTCCAGCCAAACCCTTGCAACATGTTGGTGAGTCTCCAGTCCCAGCTGTCACACCAGCCTTCCTTCCCCAAGTCTTCCACACCTTCGCCCACACTGCTTCTGCCAGGAATGCCTTTCCCCAGCCATATCCGCCTGAAGCACTGGCTCACCCATCCCCATTCAAGGAAACCCCTGTCCACCCACAATGAACCTCTCCCTTCTTTGGACACCCACTACACCTTATTTCTCTCGCAGCTCCTGTGACACTCTGCCGGGCTTACTTTTCACAAGCCCAAACCCAAGTACTGCACCGTAAGCCCATAGAGGAAATGCACTGTGCTTCTGTAGAATTTTGCATTCCTGATCCCTAGAATGGTGCCTAACAATGAAGGACGTTAATGAAAACCCTCTTGCTGGATGACTGCTGAATAGATTAATACAAACCAGAAAATCAGCCTATTATAGTTATTGATTAAGAGAGCAGGAAGTCAGCATATAAAATGCCATCAACCAGAAAAATCTATTTTGTAAGACCTGAGTATCTGACATCATAAAGAGGAGGAATAATCCGAATGAGTCAATTTTCCAGTTTATTGCCATTTGAAAAGGATATACCAAAGTATGTTGACAAGAGAAGAAGATATCAACAAATTTTGGGGAGGAGTTGGAAGGCGTATGGATTACAGATTCTCACTTAGTAGGAAACCAACCCAATCCTTACTTCAAAAATCTTCATATGGGTAGAGTGGTTATAGGACCACATACCTTTGTAACTTGGGGTAAAGGGATACTGAAATAAAGAGGGTGCATTAAAAGCTATTTAATAAGTAATTGAATACCTAGATCTCCTTTCTGTGCCACTCCACCAGAAAACAGTCCATCCCAAAGCTTAGGAGACTAAATGTTTATTATAGAGACAAGAAAAACAGAAGGTTTATAGATCTGGAGAAACGAAATCTTGCTTATCAAGGCCTCTGAGCAACCCTAAAGGGAAGACCTAAAGAAACAGGCATTCAGGTTTTCCCAAAAAAAGACCTAGCCAAGTGATCCAATAATGAGACCTGAAATAAACAGAATATCTTTATTCTCTGGATATTTATATCTATGTAAATATAAATATAAATAGCTTTATATCTCTGGATCTAGGAGACAAATCTTATGAGTCTAGAAATTCCTTTAAGTTTACCCAGATCTTTCCCAGATACAAGAGCTAGGGTCAAGAATAACTCAACTAGAATTCTGTGTAACATGAAGGCTGGGAATGTATAAGAAATACGGATCCTTACAGAAGGAATTTAATTCAGTACCTGTGGTCCACAGATAATGTTGCAGAAGATATATAGTTTATGAATTTATAAGGATTATAAGATGGCAGTTGATAAAATTCATACATAATGATATTCCAGATACAGCAACCAGAACTTGACAATGATAGATTTCAAAGTAGGATAGGAAGTTTCAAGGTCTCATCTCCATGACCTCAAACAGATTGTGGTCACAGGACCTTTGGTTTATTTCCAGGGGTCATACAAACAAACAATGCTTAATTCCCAACTTGAAGAGATAAAAAGATGTGCATTTCCTCTTACTTTTCAACTAATCTGTTAATCCTCTCTCTTAGAGTAGGAATTTGTAGTTCTAAATTCATATCATAAATTGAGATCCAGTCCAGATACATATGGAGCTCAGCATGATACTACAGTTCAGACATGACCCAATTTACTGGTTCTGTGGGGCAAATTAAAATGTTCTTGGATGTAATAGGTGGAAGTACAGAAAATCAGCTGTGATTTTGACCACTCCAGCAGTCAAAGAATTGTAGACAAGGGGTAAGCCATCAGTACTAATATATTTCCAATTAGACAAATTAATACAGAAAATTATTTTCCAGCTGGGTCAAGGCTAACACCTGGAAAGAGCTAATACTTAAAGGGGAAAGTTATAGAAAAGATAAAGAAGATTTATTAAACATTCTCTGAATGAGAAAAATTGGATACTTAGGTCAAGTGCTCAGGGATGAATTGCATATCAGACCCTGAGAATTACAGAACAAACTGAACACAGGTAGATTGCAGAAGGAAGAATCAGAGACGCAATCATAAATTTCAAATATTTAAATGTCATTTAATGAAAGAGGAATTAGCATTATTTCTGGGATCTCTTATTTTTTATAGCTGAATATAACTCACTGAATCTGCACTCTAATCAATCTGCAAAGGCAGAATGAATCCCCACACAAAATTTGATTCAGATGTAGAGATTATTCAGATGTCATTACACACACAACTAAGAAAGAGGGCATGAAAAAGTTTATGGCTCACATATTGAGGCTTTCTGGGAAGAGTAGTGCAGGGTAGTAAGCAGATCTGAAAATGGCTTAGGGGACTGCAGGGAAAGCAGACTGACTTAACTTTCATTGTAATTAGGTGGTAGGACTTGGTTGAGGAGTCCTGTAGGCAGACCAGGGCGTAAGTAGTTCAAACTTCCTCCTAGTGTCAAAGGAGGAAAACCAGATTTTTCTAACCAGAATGCCCAGATTTAAGGTAAAAGAGGAAAAGATTGATGAAGCCTGATAGCTGAAAACAAACATCAATCATAGAGTCAGATTCTTTATTACAATATAATATGCTGAATTTGAAATGACAAGAATTACACTAAGAAAATCCTATTTTTGGAGATAATGCTAAGATGGTGAAGAATTTACATAGGGCTGAGTCCTGTCTTCCTGATATTCCATGACTATATTTTTGCATGATAATTGAGACAACTTAGAAACATCCAATTATCTCAATTCTTAGATTAAGCAAAGAAGGTCTCAAATACAGAATCTTGGAGGAAAATTATAATTTTCTTTGTACAGCAGCTAATACAACACTAGTGTTATAAGAGATAAATAATAGCTAACCCAGATGAATATTTTTACCACTATTTCAGTTACAAATCATTTAAGTCCACAATGAGTTAGAAGAATAAGTAAATGTGAACTGGGTTTCCGTCACATAAACCAATCTGGATAATTCAAGAAATGCCCTTGCTTCAAAGGTATCTTTAAGTTTGACAGCTCTCAGATGTTGATTTTATCAGAATATTAATCTTTTAATATCTACTTGTTAATAATTTTGAACTACTGCTTATTTTTGCATAATATTCCATATGCATAAGAAAATACACCTTCGTCTTGTAACTATAATCTAATTGGCCAAAAGTTCTGTGTTAAAGGGTACCTATCAATGCCCAATGTACTTTCTTCTGAGAAAAAAAAAAGGAACCACTCAGATATGTCAGAAATAGTGCTTGCTAAGTGGTAAAATAGAGGTAATTGAATAAATATGCTTCTTTGGTACTTTTCTTGTAAGGGCACACATATTTTTAGCTTTGAAAATTTGTTTTAAATTTAAATATTATAACTAAAGAAATGCTAACCTATGACTGTCTGAAATCCTAGAATTGAAGGAGTTTAGAATGAAAATTGACAATATTACAAATAGTGTACTTAGATCCAGTTAACAGGATGGTCTTCCATATTTCCCAGCACTTTCAAGAGGAGGATTATACCAGGGTGAGTGTGCTATATCCACAAAACTATTTAGTACATGCTCCCTCCTCCCCAGCTTTTGTGTTAGATCAAAAATTACTAAACAGAAGGGCACCTGACGTTGCTGATTCATCATTCCAAGTGTCATGACACAGGTGGATCCCAGGTGTGTTAACAGTTTAAGGCTGTGTCTACTTGGGACTACCAGATCTCCTATTGTCTTGAAGTAATTATTCAGTCCAATCACATGTGGATAATAAAGCAGCATTATAATACACTAGTACACTGCAAATTGTGATAGCACAAGAACTAGCCCTAACAAATCTTTAGAACGGTATAGTCTTTAATAAACTGAAGAGAAAATCTGGATGATATTAATACTTCGGTTAGGAAATTCCATAATAATGCAGATTTCCACATAATTTACAATTTATGCTTTTACTAAAAGATATATTTGAAGATTAAATCCTTCTCTCTATATATTCACTGCAATAAATTAGCAGAGTTTCTTTGTGATTGCTACTTATTATTTTTATTCTTTTTCTTTAGTCTCTATTTTTTAGCAATATTTCTCCTTAAACTTTATGGAGTCACCCAGACTCTTTTTTTCTTTCCAACTTCACACATGATTCAGGTGCTTCAGAAAGGAGTTAGGAACTAATCACCAAGAAAGAAGGGAAAACATGAAAAGCTAAATGTGTGAATCCGTGACTGATCATTGAAATTCTATTATAAATTTGAATGCAATAAAGTGCTTATTAGCTCATCTGATAATCCTGCAAAAATGATTGGCGATGAACTAAAATTAGAGGTAAATAAGAAGTATAATAACTTGCCCCAATAAAAATACACAGTTAAAAATTTGTCTCAAATATACTTAGTAAAGAAACTGTGGAAAATACTTAAAATGGAAAGAGAAAATTAAAATTACATAATCCTAACATTTAGTAATACCTACTGTTAACATTTTAGAGTTTACTTCCAATAATATTAGCTTTTATGTGTGTGTGAGAGGATGTATTCTTTAAAGTATTTCTGTATGATTTGCATCTGTACATAAACACATAAATACAAGTATGATGTTAGCATTTATTTTACTTAGTGTTGTACTGTATTTTTCCATGATGATAAATTTCCTTCAAAAATACTAATTTATATGACTATATATAATCTCCCATATTACCAATGTGCTACAATTTAACTTTTTCTCCTATTATTGGACATTTAATTTGTGTCTGGGAAGAGAGTTGAATGTCTTTGTCATAAATAATATTTCAATGATCATACTTGTATATAAAGATTTTTACTAATATCCAAGTATTTCCTTTGGATATAAGTGTTTTATTGGGTCATGGTATTTTGTCACATTCTTATCCAAATTTCAACAAAAATGGGTTATACCAACCTAGAATCCCATCAGCAGTCTATCACAATGCCCTTTGCATCACACCCTTATCATCACTGAACATTGCCTCTTTTACAGGCAATATTCTGACAGTTTTATACAAGGTAAAACAGATTAAAAGGTGATACACCATTTCAAGATTATATCAGGTTTATATATGACTACGTGCCAGATATATTTTCCTTCTGTGCATTGTATCTCTATATGTTCTTTCCATATTTTTATATTGAATTACTAAAGTTTTTAAATTATTATTATTCGTTAGTACAAAATTTTTAAAAAACTTTTAAATATTTTTAAATTCTGTTCATTTATGAAAACAAATGAGTTTGCTTCAAATAAGCAATAGTAACTCTCCAATATTTCTAAATAAATCCAAGATCAGACATAGAAAACATCAAAATGACATTTCTTACTTTCTTCTTTGACAGGGACCTCCAGGCATAATTTTTGTATTTACATCTTTAACCTGAGTGGAATACATACATCTTATATGAGATCAGGGGTTATTATTTTTCTCTGACATCCCCTTCATCTTTTTGAGCCCTCACTGCATAATAGATGTGCCCACTTACACAAGTACAATGAAATTTGATGAATTGTAGAAAAGCATTCTTTTGTGGGGAAAGAGTGCCACACATGGTTTTGGAATGTAAGGAATTTGACCCTAAGAAGATGTGAGTCACATTCTATATAAAAAGTTCTCTATGGCAGTGACTTTCATCAACTTGAACTATTATGTTCATTTTAAGGGAATAACAAAAGAATTGCTGAATTTTTCATAAGCTTTCCTTAGAGAGAGGGAGGATCTTCATGAAGCAAAAATTGGTGTTGAAATGACAATTGCAACTTAGTGTGGGGAATTTCGTGTTCAGAATCTGCTCTTTTGGCAAAGGACATTTTTTGACCTTTGACTTTTAACAAATTGTGGTTAAGTTAAAACACTATCTGGAAATCTTCCAGTTAACATCTGTATGATATTGCAACTATGTTAAGAAATGGTGGAAAACAAATATTAAAATATGAAAATTATTTGATCAAAATCATTTCTATTTTGTTAAATGGCATGATATACTTATTATATAATACAGTATTTTCAAAAATTCACTAGCCAAAGACAGATTACATGGATAAAAACATATTTAATTATAATGAAGACCTAAACAATGTATTTTTTAAAAGAAGGTCTGAAGTATCTATGGAAATAAGTTCTCTGATAATAGGCACTATTGCACATTATCATATACATAAGAAAGATCATATATTAGGTCATGAAAAAGACCTCCTAAATCCCAAAATGTAAAAATAATACAAAAGTATTCCCTGATCATAATATAATGAATCCAGAAACTAATATAAAAAAAGAAACAAAATCCTTGCATTTGGAAATAATTTTATTTCTTTAAATTTTAAAAATAAAAATCATGTAATAAAAATCTTTTAGCTCAGAAAACTATAAACCAAAAATTGAAAATATCCAGAAAGCAGTGATATGAAGTGACTATACATTTTGGATATGAACCATAAAAAGAAGATGGAATGAATAAATATACAAAGAAAAGTAAAAATAAATGAGTTAGAATACAAAAAAAAATTGGATAGATTAGAATAACAAAAATAATAAAAACAATAAAGTAATACAAAGCAAAAATTGTTAATCTTTAAATCAATAAAATGGATTAAAACATTAGCTATTTTAATCAAGAAAATCAAGAAACCAAAGAAGGAAAAAAATGTATATGTACAATAAAAAAAGGTCACAATAATAAGTATAGAAGTAGAATAAATAATAAAAAATTAAAAGATTACTTTCTTATGGATAAAGTGGGGTTCCTATGGCCAGGATCCTCACTGAACTTAAATGTAACTGACCTGTTGCTGTGCTACCGCTTCCACACCTTTAGGCAATAAGACATTATTGTGTTAATGTAAGGAGTTCCGCCCAGTGCTCGGCCGGAGACTGGGTGGCGGGGCTGGAAGGCTGTGTAGGAGAGCGGAGCGGAGGCTGGAGTGGTGACAGCACGGAGGACAGAGGCCGGGAGGATGGCTGTGCGGGACGGCTGTGCCAAGATTCCCAGAGGACGACTGTGCGGGACGGCTGTGCAAAGAGGCCCAGAGGTAGAGACCAGCTTGCTGCATCCGAAGCGGCAGTGGTAACACAGACTCGCTCTGAGTGAACGGGATTTAGTGACTCGCCTGTCACCTGGAAGTAAAGTTGGGTATAACCTTTTCACCCCAAGAACCCTTTCCTGTAAATTTTTTTGGTCACAGTGAATCTATAGCGAACTTGCCTGGAGCTGAAACTCATTTGCAAGACATTTCTTAACTTCAATAATGAATTTAAAACTTTTGTTGAAATAAGTATTTTCCAGGAAAATGTAAATTTCCCAAAGTTGGCCACTGAATCTACAAATATCCTAAAAGAAAAAAATTCAGTCTAAAAGTCAGATGTAAAATAGCTATCCTCTGAAATAAAAAGCAGTAGGCCTTGACAGTTTCACAGAGAATTTTTTTCTAAACTTTAAAACAAATTAAAATATTCTACAGCACAAAAAAATAGCAAATTATTTTAATAAAGTGTGAGGTACATTGATATTAAAGCATAAAAATGATTGCAAATAAGCAAAGAAAATATGTTGACCAATTTTCAGTATTGAAGAAATCTTTAAAATAGTAGTAAGTCTACCTCGTAACACGTTAAAATAACAATTCTCAAGAACAAGTGGGATTTATTCCAGGCATAAAAATGATGGTTGAATGTTAGAAACTCTTTTATTATATTTAATTCTCTTTATAGGTTTAAGGTGAAAAATCACATGATCATTTTCTTGAATGATGAAATGACATTTCATAAATTCTATACTAATTTTTTATTTTCAAAGAAAACAGCTAAAAAATAAATATTGGTGAAATATTTAATGACACACACCTCAGCACACACACACGTGCACATACTCATGTCAAGCCTAGAAACTAGTAGACCGAATGGGAAACAACACTACAGGCAGGAATAAGATAAGAATGTTCACTGTCACAAACATGACTGATGACAAGTTGGTAGGGGTATTAGTCATTATAACTATGGTAGAAAATTTATTATTATCAGAAGTTTATGAAAATGAAAGAATGAAGTAAAATAAACAGTCTTTGCAGATGATATAATTGTACAATTAGAAAATCCAAGATAAGTTACAAATAGAACCAAAATAAAATAACTGCAAAGGATTCATTTTTTTTATAACCTCATTGTGGAAAAGAAAGGCCTTTCTAATCATGACTAATCTAATTCATTTCATCTAATTTAATCAAAATAAGAATGATAACATAATCAGTGAAATTTTTTTAAATACCACTATAAGAAAAACAACTCACAGTTATCAAAAGCAAAATGAAAGACAAGTGGCAAACTTAAAAAAAAAAAAGAAACCTTGGTGTAGGCAAGTGTAATCTTCCAAATGAGTAAATACCTAGAAATCAAGAAGAAAAAAGCCAACAACTCAACAGAAAAATAAAGACATGAACAATTCATTGGAAATCAAATTAAAAATATCCCCTTAGAAATAAAATGTGTAAGCTCATACATCACAAGCGAAATCGTCATTAAAATACAATAACACTTTTTTACTTGTCATATTGATTAAATCTCAAAATGTTTGACAACACATTCTGTAGGTGAGCTTATATGGAAAAAAAGTCATTTTCATTCATTCCTGGTGGTGATACAAAATAGCATGACACCTGTGGAGGACAATTTGGCAAAATCTAACAAAATTTAAAATTCATTTGCCATTTTATCCAGCAATTCTTAGAGGATTTATCCTGCAGGAACACTGAAAATTATTTCCATAGAAGTTTATTTTCTTGCAGTACTTTTTTGTTAGCAATAGATCCAGCGACACTTAGTGATATTCATCTGAAGGGGGCTGATTAAATAATAGTATGGCTACATATGTGAAGATTTTTTTTAAGTTATATATGTGAAGATTAAAAAAAAGACTGAAGAAGGTTTTAATACCCTGATACGACAAATTTTCCAGGATTTATAGTTAAGTGAAAAAATATATATATTCAAGGTAAATAACAGTTTCATATCTTTTGCACAGGGAGATAATAATATATATTTACATTTGCCTATATTTACATGGGGAAACACTGGAAGGTTACACAAGAACATAATAAAACATGTTTCCCTAAGAGAGTTCAAACAGTACAGGGTAGCTAGGAACTGGGGTGATGACTAGATATTTAAATGCATCTTTGTATATATCATTTGGATTTTTGAACTCTATGAGTACATTACAAACTCCAAGAAATTTTTGTAATTCAATAGGTCTAAAATATTGTCCCAAGCTACAAAATATCATATAATAGAAAGGTTGCATAGCAAGTACTCAATAAATATTTGTTGAGAGAATGAATGTGTAAAAATAAAAATTATCTCTTACATAAACAAATGGAAGGAAAGAAAGAAATATAAAGATACAGGGACAAGAAAGGGAGGGAGGGATAAATTTAACTGGACTTTTGTGTTTGCACCTTTTATTTTTATTTGAGATTACTTTTAAATATAAATTTTTTGTCTTACCAGTGAGTAGTTCATGTGTGTGCCAGAGAGTTTCCTTAAGTAATGCTGTATCAAACCAAAAAGCACTATATCCTTTTATGAATACATATTGCATCATTTTTGAGATACCATTAGATATATATACATTGCATGTTGTATTATGCATGAAACTATACTGTTTCATTCAAAAGAAAATTTGAGATTGGTAGCACTATTACTTAGAATTTTAAATCATAATAAAATTTGATTTAAATTTATAATTAGTTTTCAAGAGTTGTATTTCCCTTCTACTTGGCTACATGTTTGAAATTTATTTCAGCCTCATTTTTCATGTGAAGACTTTAGAGGGTATTAGAAATGTGTTCCATTTTTAAGATTGATGCTATGTATTTATCCAGAGATAAGAATTATTCTATTTTTATTATGAATACTAAAAACAAAATTCCTTTCAATAACAAAAGTAAATTTCAGGTAGTATAATGGAGTTTGAATAAAAGATTCAAACAATAAAAAATTAATCATTTTTGAGAAGATAGGGAATTCCACTGCTACATCATCCCAACTGTGAATCTTTGCTCAGTGTCAGTTCCTGGCTGAGCTTTAATCACACATATTCAATTAACTGCTAAATGTGTCCAGCTATGCATGGCGAAGGCTCTAGCCACACCAGGGTAGGAAATGTACAGATAGCACACTTAGTCCAAAGAGTATAGCATTAGGTGTGGCAAACATTCAACATTCAGACCACAAAACCTGTGTGTGAGGAGTGGAAGGGCCCTTGGTATGTTGCCCAGCAAATGTCATCTTTTTACTGAAAAGTTGTCTCTGTAAGTTCCATTCTCCCCTTTCCTGCCAGGAGTGTTTACAGTGGTTGTCCTGAACCCGATCAGTCACTGCATATTGGGTATATGCACAGCAAATCATTTTTTTATATTCATAAGTCTCTGAATCAAGAAGTGCCACACCTGGCCACCTATCACACATTATCTTGGTGCCACCCCTGGATCCAGCTTTTGCATTGTTTTAGAGAAGTGCTGGATTTTTTATTTTGATCTTTATACATTTTATCCTGAATGTGCATATAAGGTAGGGGTATCTTGGATCAGAGACAGACTGTCAATATTCATTTAAAAAGCCAGTAATGAAATGGTGGTCCCTCACATCCTAATTCTTGCCCCAAGGATGATATGAAGAAAGTCAGATAAAATGACCTACCCATACGAACTCCAAAATCTGTACCTCCAAAGGAATGGAGAACAGTGAGTTTTCTCCATTTCTGTCCAGCAGACAGCTGTCTGCCTCCCCACTTGAAAGGACAAGGAGAAAAAACTTTTGCTCCTGTGAGAGGGGATGGCAAGGATCCTGGATTCTCACCCTAAACTTTTGGAATGTAAATACATCTTTCCAAGAGCTACATAAATACTGGATGTCTTCTGCTTTTGTGACCTACAGATGTTGCCAAGTCTGGACTTCATAGATTTTGGAATGTAAATACCTAGGAAGAGAGTTTTTCAGTCTTTCTGGCACCTTGGGGCTTAATCTAGGGATCTGTTCAAATGGTTACAGATCTAATTCTTATGATATGTGAAGAGTAAAATACTTACAGGAAAATTGAAAGCAAAAAATTCCTCCTATCTTTATGTCCTACGCATTTCCCTGTCTTAGAGGGCTAGCGTTTTTGCAGGAGCACTGAGAAATTCAGGAAGTTTTATTTCTTCACTGTAACTATGGGGAGAAGAAATGCTGGGGCAAAATACCTCTAAAATTGAAATCAGTCAAAGGGACAAATACAGTTTAAAACCCATTTATTGATTACAAACTGCAGTCCAGGGCTATCTCTTTCCTGCTCAGGGAGAAGCAAGCAAGACCTCTCCCTAACCTCTCAGGTTCAGATAAGCCCTTGGTTGACCAGGTAATTTCCCATTGATATGGAGATGAAATTCTATCCACCCCTGAGGAACACCTGTTGACATGCATATGCACTAAAGCCAGGCAAGATATTCTGGAAATATTACAATTTTACCCACACTCACAAAGAGGGAGAATGTATATTTTTATGCAAGGTGAGGGGAATAATGAGCTCAACATTTGCTACCAATATTCTAGGCAGCCATAATCATTAACATTGTTCATTCATCTTTTTATTGCCATTTCTAGCTCTCCTCTTTCAGTGGTATGGTAAAACTGTGCTAACTGCCCTTTGAAAGTATGCATAATCATGTGACTGTGTCAGCCAATGACATAGGAGTAGAAGGATGTTCAAGTAGAAAGCTTGAAAATCCAGGGCTCTATTATCTCTTCCCTAGATGGCAGACACTCTGGCACATGGCATCCCTGCATGAGGATGATGTGACATAGAGCCCACAGCTAACCCTTGTAGCATACACAGAGTGAGCAGAAAATGAAATCCATGATGTTTTAACTCATTGAAATACTGTGCTTGCTTGTTACACAGCATCCATGAGTTATCCTTTCTGACATACACACATAAAATAAGTGAAAAACTGCTATTGATCTAAAGTTCTAGAAGCTGAGGTACATTTGAGTTGTTTTCTCCTCTAGGATATATTAGTCCCTCCTCCAAGTTACATAAACTGCTCAACAATTCAATATTCCAGAGACTGCATCTTTAGTGTCACCAATGACCCATGAATTCTGATCCATTTCCCAACAAAATACATTAGATAATAAAGTTAACAATATTTTTATTCTGTAAGATTCCTATTTCAACCAATTTCCAGTTATATGTATACATATTCACAGTAAATTTAACCCTTCTATAAGAAATTTGTTCATTTAAGGATAATTTCCTTAAATGATTTCCTTAGTTCATGAACACATGACATTTGATAGCAAATGTTATCTTTAGTTTACTTAGATACAATGTAACTTGACTTGAACATAGCTGAGATTAAATTTGAAGAGCCCACAGAATATTTTCTTGGCTTTTTAATATTCTATAAGCGTAGTCCAAAAGAATGGTGTCTAAAATTTCTTAGAAGAAAAATTGTTCTCTAAATTTTCTCTAGACAAGATTTTTTTTATTTCCCAGAGTAAATTCTTCTTTATTAGAGTTGCCCTTGGTGAGTTTTATTTACTGTCATGAGATGTCCTATAGGTAATTAATCAAAAGAATCCTTTAAAATGCCTATCATATAACTCCGTCTTAAACTTTGAGCAGCTGAAACCCACAGACTATCATGACAAATTCAAAAGGCATTCTGTATTTAATAAATTGTATTCATGACACATTCTTACTGGAAACCATGAAGTAAATGTAGTGATAAATTTAATTTCTCATTTTATAATCTCAGATTTTAAAATTGGTGTTTTTCATTTACAGAAAACAGCTGTCCTTCAGAGAACAATAGATAATTGAGATTGTCCATTATATATCTGAATTATACTGTGGAGAAACAGCCAAAT